>JBAMCI010000107.1:21075000-21140000 GCA_037075265.1 Drosophila nigricruria
TGGCAAATTGAGAGCTCGAGTGGAAAACGCTTGCAACCCTTGGCCGGAGTGAAATGCTTGCGCCATGTATATGTATATATGTGTGTGTGTGTGTGTGTGTGTGTGGGGGGGCGTTTGGTTGGAGCTGGCGGGGAATGGCGTAATTTGCTAATTGAGACACGTTGAGCCGAGTCGAATGAGTCGACTCGACTCGAGTGGCAAAGCAATTCGAGTGAGTTTTCAGCAAATTAAAAAGCAGCCAACTCACATGTGTGGATCACACACACACACACACACACACACACACACACAGGCACACGCGCGAGTCTAAAAAAAAAAAAAAAGAATTGACTGTAGCGTTTTAACACTCAGCATCAAAGGCGGCAGCGACTCAAACAGACTCTTGCTCAAAGACAAATGTAAACGATGCTTCACACACTCACACACACACATACACACACACACACATACTGTAGCATGTGGCATGTTTTTAATTTATAGCGAGATCCAATGAAATTTTGGTTATCCAAACGCCGCAAAACTTATGCTTTGAGTGTGCTCTACAGAGAGTAAAGGCAAAAGAGGCAAGACGAGCCGCGAGCCTAATGCACTGACTCAATTGGCAACAATAATAGCACACACACACATGTGGCCGGACAGACACACACTCCCACACCTACACACACTCCCACACACACACACTCACACACACTCCTACACTCATACACTCTACTAACTGTAGCTCAGTTTTGAACACGCGCGACGCGCTCGCAGTTGCGGTGGTGTCCAAACAACGACGTAACCATAAATAAAATCAAAGAAAATCATAATAATAAAAAAAAAATTCTAATAAAATTACTAAAAATACAAAAACAAATAAACAAATGCAAATTTGATTTGAAATTAAAGAATAAATAAATAAATTTCCCAAAAAGTGTAGAGTTATTTGTGAGTGAGTGAAGCAATTCATTGATCAGTTATTGCAGGTAAATACCTATGTGAATTTAAATGCTGTGAAAATTAACTAAATTTATTTATATTCAGTGAAAAAAAATTTAACTAAAAAAGTAAAATAATAAAAATATTTACTATAAGCTTAGTTTCGTAAAGTTCAATTAATTGTGCGAAGTTAGTAAATGGGACAAGGGTTTAATGATGCATACGACTTGGTCACAGCCCAAAAATCGTTGTATATATGCAAATATTCATATATTTGATATCGTGGCTATATCAACCATATCAGTACAAATGTGTAGAGCAGCTCAATTATGAGGGATCGCAGCGGGGACTGGGAATATGATAAAGAGATAAAATAGATCAAAAGTTCTAGAAAAATTCAACTGTTATCCAGTTTCGGGCTTGCCCCTTGAATGCATCAAAGTAATCAATTCTGAGTGATCGCAGCTGGCACTGGAATTGTGAAAGAGAAATAAAGTAGATCGAGAAGTATTTATAAGAAGGCAAGCTAGGCAATTTCTGGAGAAATTCAACTACTATTCAGTTTGGGGTTTGCCACGTACTCATTGAATTGTAATTAATTGTGAGTGATCGCAGAGCTGCAAAGCTTACAGAAGGTGGCACTGTAAAAGCCAAAGAGAAATAAAATAGATTGAGAAGTATTTATATGAACTCTAGAGAAATTCAACTGTTTTTCAGTTTCGGTTTTGCCACGTACTCATTGAATGCATCATAATAATCATAAAACCTCATTCAACGAGTTTATGTAATACATTTCAAGTCACTTCCATTTTCACTTCCATAAAAAATCAAATACATTCTGTTTATTTGATGAGACACATAGACAGCACTGCGTCTGGCTATCAGACAAAGCAAACATAGCTGGTTTTCAAGCGAACAGCTATAATAAGTGAAATAGTAAATATACTAAAATAAAATAAATAATATTGTATTAAATTAGTAAATAATTAAATTAAAATATTGCACCTAAATGACAATATTTAGTGATTTGTATTTGAGCGGAACAAAAAAACTCTGATTGAAAGTTCAAATAGCAAGTGTGAATAAACATAAATACAAATATAAGATAAATATAAAAAAATATATATATAAAAAATATATAAATGCATAAAAATATATAAAAATACAAATATAATATTAATATAAACAAAAATATATTTAAAAAAATTATAAGTATATCAAAAAAATACAAATATAATATAAATATAAACAAAAAAACATAAAAAAAATATTTAAAAAAAAAAATATATATATATATAAAAAAATATACAAATATTCTATAAATAAATATACAGAAAATGATATACTCTGCCAAACAGAGAGAAGTGCATTAGAAATGCTTTTCGAGTTAGATATCAATTGAATTTGTTGACTTGGAGTTAGCGTTTGGTTAATGATATCTTGAAAAGAAAGAAAGAATATCAAGTGCTGAGTAAATATTTATATTATATATAGATATTATATAAACATATTGAATGATATATGATATTTTCTATTGAAATATCAAAATATGATATATCTAAGGCGAGTTTCGATTGCAACTATTTCTTGCTTGAGCAATTGATAGCTTATTGAAGACTCAGTGATAATTATATCTATATATATATATATATATATATCCCATATCTACCTCAAAGTCATGACAAGAGTATGACAATAAACCAAATGCAATGCCGGAATAAATAAATTTGAGTCGCTGCGACAAGAGCATTTTTGTTGCATTACTTTTTTTTTGTTTTTTTTTTGTTGTCCTGGCTTCTCTCTTTATTTTGTTGTTGTTGTTGTTGTTGTTTTGTATGCATTTGTGGCATTTGAGTTGTTGTTATTGATATTGAATGGAATTTAATTGCCATAAACAAACGTGGCTACGGCTCTCGAGAGCCGACCGTGCGTGAATACACGTACATGAATCATCAGCGCATCTCTCATATTTTTCGCCTTGTTGTTGGCCCCAATTGTGTGTGTATTTATAAAGACATAAAAAAGGCGCAAGGCCCAAGATAAACGCCATAAAATCAAAATATGATGCATTTTCAAAGGCGGCCCGCTGGCTGCATGGCAGCATTTGCCATGCTAAAGAGTCCGGGTGGTCCGGCGGCTCCACGCGAGACACGTTGAGCCGCCAAACGGTTGGCAGATGCCAGCATAAATACCGTTCTTCTCTCTTTATATATACACACATATATATACATATATATATGTATATATATTATGGTTTAAGTTGCGCGTGGCGTGTTTGTTGGCGCTCAGTGTGTGACTGCGTTTGACAATACGTCACATAGCAAAGGCAAGGGCGGACAGGTCTGCCCTATGCTATGTGCAGCGTTAAGCCCAATACTGAATTTCGATTGCACCGCCATCCATCCCTCTCCCCATCCCCCCCCCCCCAACAAACCCCAATGCCAATCTCAACGATGGTGGTCTGCGGCAATACTCTGGAGGCGGGGCTGGCAGAATTGCTGCTTGTCAAATGCTTCACATTTCAGGTGGACGCCCAGGTCGAGCAATCAACAGCAATTTGGCAAAGCCCAGACGCTGCCCACACCATTTTTTGGTCATAGGCATAGGATTGGTGGGGACATCCGTGTCAAAACAATGTACGCACTAGAAGTCATTTAATTTGTTAAACTCGGTGATTTGGACAAACTCGCCAAGTGCATGCATGTGTGTGTGTGTGTGGGTGTTGTGTATGTGTGTGTGTGTGTGTGATGAAATTTAAATTGGGGCGATGCCCAAAGGCAGCCAAGGAACGTATCAAGCTAAAGTGAACAATGGAAGGGTTAAAGCATTGCATCTAACAATGGTGACAACATGCATATGATAATGTTTACACTGGCCAACACGAATGAGTTGCCTCAAGGCATTGATTACGTTGGATGAAGTTCGATAAATGAGAATGCCAACATGAGCTACAGTTCAATATAATTTAGTAAGAGAGTTGTTGGAGCAATAGTCAAAGTTGTTGTAAGAGAGTTGTTGGAGTTGCAAAGGTAAAGATCTTAGGCGATCAACTTAGCGTTTGGTTTGCTTCGGTCTCATACATTATTTTCATATTATTTAGTTGGGAGTAACAAATTGACTAGACAGTGATTTGGCTATAACTTATGCTTTGTTGATTCTATTAGTTTATTCGCGTGAAGAATTTCCTTTATCAACATCCGTGAGGGAAGTAAAGCTATGATAGCTTACGATAATCTCGTGAAGCTTCAAATTCTCGGCAGAGCTATTGGATTGGACACAGATTGCTGTGTCAAAGGCTCTTAACCGTCATTTGCCTTGTGCCAGAAGGGATATCAAATATAGCCATAGACCACTTAGCTCCCAGGTTCTGCTAACCGTTGGGTCTTTAGCTGCTTTGCTGTTAGCAGAAACATTGCTGCTTACTTTAATTTACTTACTTATATAAAGATTTGCAGTTTTAGCTCAAGATCATACAAAACACGTATGAAGGCTTCAAGCGTGTGTGACTGAATAGATGATGCTCTAAAACCATTGCAGAGTTGCTGCCTCTGGTTGAGGTTTCATTTGCAAGCACAAAAACAAAAAGAATTATTGAAGAGACAGAAGTTCGATGGAAACAAGTTTGATCCCTGGGTGCTATAGAAGAAGTTACATATAAAGCTTAAAGTCTCTAGCTCTTATGCACACCAACAGACGCACATACAGCAGCTCAGACAGAAGTTCAGGCTAGGCTGTTGTACCAAAAGAAGAATATATATATTATATATTAATATTTTAAGCAAAATTTCAATTTTCCATAAAAATATAATAAAAAAATACAACAAATTTAGAAATTTTAAAATATATAAAAAATATCAAAAAAGCTTATACAATATTCCAAAATTCTATATAAACAAATTTCAAAAATTTTTCACATATAATTATAAATTATAAAATGAAAATATAATAAAAATATACAACAATTTAAAAATTTTAAAATATATAAAAAATACCAATAATATATATATATATAACAAGTCAAAATTCTTTATAAACAAATTTCAAAATTTTCACATATATATTTATAAATTATAAAAGTGAATTTCTTACAATCCGACGGCAGATTATGATAAATTTGATGCACGCAGTTGTCCAGTGTTATCGAAGGGGCGCCAACAATCTGCATGAACATAGACATAGAAGGGGGTCTGGGGCTGCACGGCGTGGGCGTGGGCGTGGCTGGAGGCAACGGGGGTTGCATGCGTCTGCGGTATGAACGTAGTCAGTCGTTGCCATCGGTGCTATCAGTGTGGTGTTGGCGTGTTGCAGCTGAAGCTGCATTCGTTGCATCATTTATGCATTTCAACTGTCTAAAGACCCAGGGCGGGCAAATCAAGTGTTGTACTTTGTCCTGCCTGCCCCTGCCACACGGCAGGGCATGCCGGGCGGCGCCCGGAAATGCAAATTATGTTATGTGTCAAGTAACCGGAAAATTCATTTTAATTGCCGTAGAAATGCAATATTGCATTCGCATAGACAGAGGAGGCGGGGCTGAATGAGTGGAGGCGTGGCATTGCACACTTTACAGCCAAATGGGGCAGGATGGGGGAGTTGCTTGAGGTGCTAATAAACTGCTAATGGGCGTGGCTGGGGCTGGTCCACCACTCCCTCACTCCCCCCACACAAAAAGTTGCCCATATTTGGCTTCGGCCTAAACGTCGCACATTGAGCATTCGGCATTTGGCTATGGGCATTGGCCTTGGCTTTGCTTTTAATCGCTTAAAATGCGTTAGAAAAATGAACAGTGTTTGGGGTTACTTTTTGGGGGTGTTGAGTGGGGACGGGGGTGCGTACAGACAGACGGCATTGGGTGCAAGTGGGCAGCTGTGGCTGGCTGTGGCTCAGCCACATGCATGCACACCGCAAACGAGCCACTCAACGAGTATTTCAAAATAACAGACAGCCGCAGGCTGGCTGACCATCAAAACCAAATGAAACCAAACCAAACCAAACCAAACCAAACCAAGGCCGACTTCATCAACAGCAACAACAACAGCAACAACAGCAACAAAATCATCAACAAGTTTTGCTGTAAACTGCAATTGCAACAGGAGCTGCAGCAGCAGCAGCTGCTCAAAATGCAATTTTTCACTTTACGCAGAGGCCTGTGTAAAATCCAATCAAGCCTCAAAAATGTTAAACGTCTCCTACAGCATCTCTGCTGCTGCAAGTGCAACTGCAACTGCAACTGGCTGCAGCTTTGTCCTTTAGCCTGGCAGGCATTGGGCGGGCAGGCAGCAGCAAGGAGGGCGGCTTAAAAGCAAAAGCCAAAGCAAGCTGCGGGCAGGCCCAAACAAACAAGAGCTCCAACTGTAACTCAAACTTGAGCTCATATGCTTGGCCAGAGCAACGGACAGCTATCCGAACTTATAACGCCCCATTTAAGGCTTAAAAATCACACTCGCAACAACACATTGGCTGGCCAACAGCTGCCGTTCACACAACACACTCTAAGCACTCGCTCCTCTCCCCTTTGGGCCCGGCCCAATCGTTGTTGCATTTTTGTGGACTTTGTCCAAAAACGCAATCGTTTAGAGTTGATTATTCAATTTCCATTCGGTTATACTACACAAGGTCTGATTATTAAATCAAGGGAATTTAATTCGGTTTGATATTGTGCATGGCTCGTGCTTATCATGAGCTTCAATTGAGAGTTAAAATTATCAAATTCAAATATAAAATCTAGTTTTATATACAGCTATCTATATGTCGGTCTTATCTTGAGCTTCCATTGAGAGTTCAAGATTAGGAAATTCAAATATTAATTCTAGATTTATATACATCTATATATATCTCGATCTTATCTTGAGCTTCCATTGAGAGTTCAAAATTATAAAATTCAAATATAAATTCTAGATTTATATACATCCATCTATATCTTGGTCTTATCTTGAGCTTCCATTGAGAGTTCAAGATTAGGAAATTCAAATATAAATTCTAGATTTATATACATATATTTATATGATTTAGTTCAAGATGTATATTGAAAGCTTTTCGAATATGCTAAGTTATTGAAGATGGGTTAGCAGTTGGTATTACCTATTTCCTTAGAGGAAATATATGATAAAAGCAACTCCTCCCAGCCTTTAGGGAATAAGTAATAGAATAGATTTGAGTTTTTTCAAAAGTTTGAAAATGAAAACTTCGATTTGAATGAAATAAATTTATAAATAAATATTATTTAGTTCTAGATTATATTGAATATGTATTTCTAGCTGCCTTTAGAGCTTTTCAGTTATGATTATTAACTATTTCCTTTGAGGCAATATATGATGAAAGCATCTCCTGCCAGCCTTTAAAGAATAAAGAAAAGAATAGATTAGATTTGAAGATTTGAAAGTGAAAACTTCGTTTTGAATGAAATAAATTTTGTTCTATTACAAAAATTAAATAGTTATGATAAAGAAAAGTGTCTAAGTTATGAATTTCATTATTATATGATTTTTTTTATTAATTTTTTTATTTACATATAAAAATGTTCATTATTTTTTGTATATGATCATATGGCATATGGCTCTATGTCGACTCAGCTGTGTCATCAAGTCATTATTTGTATATCTATCGTTTATTTATGTTAGTGTTACATAAGCTGAAATCATAATAATCATAATAAAAGAATATATATATATATATATATATATATTAAATATCATGGAAACGAGCTTCATTGTATAGGCAATAGTATAATATTAATGTTTACATATAAGCTCAACAATACTGAGAACTGTAAACACTAGACTATGGGAAATTCAAAGGGAAATTCAAGTAAGCTAGAAATACAGCTGGAATGATAACAATTATTAATAGTTATTAACAGTTATTAACAGTTGAATGATTTCAAGCAATAAAACTCTGACTATTAAAAGACTTTAGGTAGAATAAAATAGAATAACTTTTATTACAAGTATAATGTTATTTCTTCAACCTCTTTGCTAAGTAAATACGTTAATTAAATATTGTTAGACTAGTTTAACATATGGTTAGTATTTATAGATACTGAATATGAAAATTTGTTGTATATTTATTATATATTAATAATAATATATATAATATATAAATTGATATATTTTGATAAATATTTCTTAATATATTGTTTGAGAAACATTAATTTATACTCCACTCGGAAGAGCGATGCTTTTTCTTTGAAATTCTTATATAATAACTTATATACGTGGGATACGGCGTATAATTTGAACAATCTATTGCAAGGCATATACTTCAAGATGTAAGCTAAACAATTCAGAATAAAACTTAAGTAACTTAAACTTAAAGTCTACAGATATGAACTAAAGAACTTAAGCCTAAGTCAGTTGCCATAAGCATAGCCTCAAAGCCTAAAAGAAAGCAGAGAATGAGCTTCTTCAATTAGAATATAATTCATATAGATTCAAGAATATAATTTAATAATTCATTTATATATCTTTTTCTATCATTTTAATGAAATCAAGAAGAATATAAGTTAAATTCAATGAAATTTACCAAATGAATTTCTTAAAATCTTCCCATGTTTATGCATTCATAATACCTCCTTAAAGCAGTCCTTAGCATGAACAGATTCAAGTCTTTTCTTGCAGTTCTTTGCCTTGGCCCAGCAAGGCTTTCAAATTGTTTCGCTTCGCACATATCGCTGGCATGCAGCTCTTTAAAGAATACGCCTTGTGCACATGCTTTATCATGGGATCATTAGGCCTAATGTTGGCTTGGGCCAGGAGTCGCCTGAGCTCAGTCAGCTAGTCAGCTAGGCAGTGGGCAGTCGGCAGTCGGCAGACGGCAGTCAGGGATGATACCACCGCTAGACACCTCGGTCAGATAATTCAATGGACACAAAATGTCGTCACATTGTCGCCTCGAGGGCAACACCAGATTGTGGGCAGCAGAGGCAGAGGCAGAGGCGGTGGCAGCGGCGTTGGCAGCGGTGGTGGCGGTGGCAGTGGCTGCAATCCGTTGTTATGTCCTGTGATGGCATCTCGTTTGGCATCGTTTTGTTTCTTCGTCGTTTATCAAATGGCCAACGGGGCCGCTGTTGGGCGACGCGTCGGCTAAGTGACAAGCAAAACCGCGAATTGACCAGAGAAAGTCCAACTCCAGTTGTTGCAGTTGCTTTTTGGTGCTCCACACACAGGCATGACACCAAGGGAAGCAAGGACACGCACACACACACAGACAGACAGACAGAGGACTGGGCAAAGGATACGTATGCATGCACATGCAGCTAGGTCGTGTGCCTCTGCACGTTGTTAATGGAGGCTGCACTGGGGGCACACACGAGCCAACAGCATGAGATATGGGAACAAGGACAAGGCTGAGCAGGAGAGACGCAAAAGATGCGTGCATTCAGCTTGTGTGGTGTCTGCCCTGTCTCTGGTGTGGCTGGCCTGGTTGTTGGCGCCTGGTGCCCAGGGAGCATTGTTTTGGCCCAAAGTTGACCAAAAACTTGGGATTGTTGGATGCTCGTTTTTGGTTTTCTGGCCGTTAAAGTGGGACGGCAGCCGGAAGGATTGCATTGCAATGCAACTGCACGGCACGGCACGGTACGGCTCGGCACTGCATCGTCCTCAAATGCAGCAAGTCCTTCATTGCTGCATTTTGGTCGACTGCGGCGACCGGCAACCGGTCGTAGAGCAGCGGCAGGAGCGTGCCGTGACTCAGAGGCGTCTGTATCAATTTATGGTTGAATTTGGTCTCTTCTCTTTGGCTGTTGATTTTTGCTTAGTCCTTGTTTGTGCTTACACACTCGGTGTATGCGTGTGTGTGTGTGTGTGTGTGTGTGTGTCTGTGTTTCGATGTGCGTGCTGAAGTCTAGGAAATGTTCTCGGCATGCCGGAAATAAGTTTGCTGCCCGCAAAGTTAGTTGATTTAGGCATTAAAGCGAATCTATTGCACCAGCCTTCAGCTTCAGTCCTTCGTCCTTCGTCCATCGTCCATCGTCCCTCGTCCTTTGTCCGGCAAAGCTCGGCAGTCAGGCACTTGTGCATTTATAAACAATGTATGGCTTAATTTGCTGTTAGTTAGTAGCAAATGTTGTTAATTTAGAGGCCAAGCCCGGACTTGGAGCAGACAATATTAACAGATGCTCCTACATGAGTGTCATTTAAGATCATTGCAGTTACCACTTGCCCCAGCTGGCAAATAAAGCGAAATACCTTTAGGCCAGCAATTAAACGATATTCAAATTGCCTTTAGTTTGGCTGGCAATAGATTGAAATGGTTGAAGAGGTTTCTTATTCCTTCCCTTATGGTATATATCCCCATATATGTATATATAGGAGTAACTTTGTCGCGAGATGTTTTACAAGTTAAAGTCTTAAGCGAAACTTAAGCTATTGTAAAGTATTCGATTCTTAAAGATGTCATTTATCTGTTATCTATTGAATATTTATCAATTTAGTATCCAAATATCTAACAAAATTCTAAATTGTATAAGCTTCACATGACATTGAATGCAAAATTTTTAGACTTTAGCTTTCTATATATGAGAATGTTAATACGCTAAGCCCATGAATTATATATACATGAATTATATAGAATTATATAGATATTATATATTCAACAGAAATTTCACTGAAATTATGGAGATCTACTCTATTTATTATTATTATTATTATTATTATTATTATTATTATTATTTAATTATTATTTGTGATTTTGGGGCAGTTTTCGTTGACCACGCCAAAGGCCAGTCCTTGGTATTAAAGGCTTAAATAAAGATCTTTGCTCTATCCTTTATAATTTGCAGCTCAATTATGGTTTGCTCTCTGCAATTTGTCAGATAATAAACTATTTGATAAATAATTCAAACCGACAGTTGAACTATTGTTTTCTTGCTTTCTTTTTTGAGTAAACTTGAAACATCTGCAGAAAATAAGCAAATTGCCTTTGCAATATTTATTTATTTATTTATTTTCAAAATTAAGTTATAATTTAATTTAATTTCTAACTTATTTCTAAAGCGCTAGCTGATAAGGCCTTCGGCTTGAAATTGTCCCAATTATATATTACATATTATATACATTATATATATATTTGCTTAGATGAGCTGGTATAAGTTTGTTATTTTGAAGAGTTTAATCATTTTCTAGATGGGATTTCTGGGATTAGGCTTGCAAGTATTGATATGAAACAACTGTTATGGACGATTTGATTTTTAAGATGTGAAGTTGCTCTATAGTTGGTGAAGATTTGTTAAAAAGTGGAGATCTATCGTTGTATTACAGTTAGGGCATGCTTGCTTGTCAAGCATCTCTACCGAAACTTGCTCGCCAAGATCATCAAGGCAAAAAGCTGTGAATGGCATCTACCAAGCTGTAAGAGTTCTTATAGCTTTCACTCTATTCTAAGCACATTTTGGATTTTTCTTTTATAAATACAAAAAGCTTAACTAAAGCATAAATAGATTATAGTAATATATTTTAACTTAATTTTAATTTAAGCAACAATTTAGATTTATTTTCTTTTTTTTTTTTTTGCTAACAATATTTCTTGCTAATAAATACCTTAAATACTGTATAGTATCCCCTTTTTAAGCAATTATTTAAATTAGTTTTCAACAAAAAATGTTATTTGAAGTTTTTTTTTGGAAATTTGTAAATCAAATCGCTAGGAATTCTTTAGTTCAGAATTAGTCAACCAAGAACATAAACTTACTTTTACCCAAACTCTTCCACTCTTCCACTCGCTTTGTCTTTAACATCAACACACACACACACACACACACACACACACACAGTTAGCAATGTCCACACACGCATATATGAAATACCACAAAACGGGAAATAAAAAACCCAAAGTCCAATTAAAATTTAACTACATCAAAGTAGCAGCAGCCGCATCAGTAGCTGTTTTAGATGAGACATGCCCGACACCTACAAGCACACACACAATATATATATATATATGTATATGTATATGTATGTGTATATGTATATATGTATAGCTATAATATTAAACAAGTTTAGTATTTTGGGTTCGGTTCGAGTGCGGATTGGGTTCCTGTGCTCTATGGGAGCACAACAGCTGCTGGACACGGATGTGGACATGCCAACTATGAGCAAAGCAAAAAAAAGAGAAGAAGAAGAACATCACACACACACACACACACACATACGCACTTACACAATGACCAAAGAGAGGGCGGCTCAAACTCTCACAATATCCATGGCATGTTGAAAATTGCGCAGCTTTACGGCAAATGCCGCAAATTGAAACAATTTACATGTTGTACATGTGTGTGGGGCCATCAAAGGGTTAAGCTTGCGTGTAAACCGTCGATTCGTGTGTGTGTCTCTTCCCTCTCTCTCTCCATCCCCCCTCTCTCTCTGTTTGCCCGCTATTGATACCATTGCGCGATTGAGCAACGCCGCCGTCGTTTTCTAACAAAACCATGAATTTTGATTTAGCCCCCAAGCCAGCCAGCGTCCGTCGACCAAAAGACTAACGTGGCCAGCAAAACAAAAAAAAAACCAGTCAGTCGCATAAAAAAATAGCAGAGCAACTGCAACAACAACAAGGTGGCAAGCCGCGCGTGGCCCTTTGCCCCCAGCTTCCCATCCAGGCTAGCCTTCGATGGCGACAGCAAGCCCGGATTATGGCGCGCTTTTCAGCTGCTCACAATTCACAATTTAATAAAGTGCGGCTGGGCCAACAGCTGAGATACGCTTCGCTAGCAAAAAACAAGAGATTCTTCTATGATTCCTCATATTACAGAATATAATAATATGATATAATGTTAAAACATAATGATAATGATCATCTGAGTCTGTCCATGTCTCCTTTGTAAGTTGAGCGTAAAGTCTTTTAAGCCATCTTCGCCCAGTTGGCCGAACGGAAATGCCTGTTTCTTTGGCCGCCATTGGTTCGGTCATTAAACACCCCGCAAGGCCAGACTCATCTGTTGCCCAAGCACGACTGTCGCGCTCTGGCCCATGCTCCATATGGTCCGGTAATAACCTTTATAAAGTAAATTTACAATAAAAGGCAAATGGTGAATGAGGAATGGCGCATGGCGCATGGCGCATGGACTGGGCCGAACGGAGGCTGTCGGCTGGCGAAATGGCTGCGACACGCAGCAGACATCGTTGTCCATTTGCCTTCTCAGTTGTTGTTGTTGTTGTTGTTGTTTTTTTGTTGTTTTTTTGCTGATGTTTCTCTTGTTGCTTTTTGGTGCTTTGCTGCCCACACGCCGACACGTTTGGCTTCCGTTGGATTTTCGCCGCGATTTCCTTTCGCGCTGTTCACCATGGCTCATGGCCCATGGCCCATGGCCCAGACCCCGTCGCAATCCCGATCCCCAATTGCCAGCTGTCGGTTTTTTGTGCTCGTTGGCCAAAAGTCAACCCATGAGCTGTGGCATTTTTAAGTAATTTTTATCGGCCAACTGGAGACGGGGGTGAAATGGGGCTAACAGGACAATTGGACGGCCAGCGCGTTGGGCAGCTGGACAACTGTTTGTGGCAACGCTGACTTGTGGCAGAGGTAGAGCTGGGCGTCTGGTCTCGCGGATCATACAAAGAAATCAGCAGCTAGGAATTTTAAAGTTGTTACATGACCGACAGCAACAATGAAAACTCCGCCTACAAGGTCAGCGGATGCGGTCAGTCCACTCACTCACTCACTCACTCACTCACTCGCTCACTCACGGCCTCCATGCCAGCAGCTCTCGTAGCTGCTCCAGTGCGTGTCCATGGAAAAACTGGCACTGACTAATGATGATGGTGATGTCGGGCTTGGACGCTTGGACATTGGGCGAGCAGAGTCGAGTGTCGACAAGTGACAAAATATGCAAGTATCAAACCACAAATTCTCACCCGTGAGTCCACAATCATTTTGACACTGGTTAGTGTGAGGCGCAGTCTGTGTGTGTGTGTGTGTGGATGAGGACTAGATTTGCGTTTGGATAGTTGCATGCCACATCTAGCCACATGTCCTGTGCCAGTTCCTGTTGCTATTCCTGTTCCTGTCTGATATCCCCGTTGCAGCGTCCTTTGTCGCGCAGCAGGAAATTGAAAAGTGCAACGCAAATTGCGTTCCGCTAAAGGTTGCACGTTCAACATTCAACGCTGCCATGCCTCAGTGTGTCCTCATGGACGCCATTTGCCCTCGCGTCGAGTGGTTGACAATTGATTTGTGTTTATGTCTGCGCTGTCCAGGCTGTTCACTTGGATGCCAACCAGCCAGAGCATGGATTCAAAGCCGGACCATCCACCATGCTACATGCAACATGCAACATGCAACATGCGCCATGCAGCATCGTCATGTAAACTGCCGGTTGGCTGTGATTTAAAGACATTAACATGATGGGCGCCCAAATTTCATGGACAACACAAGCCGAAATTGAAGTCAATTTGAAGTTCGCTTTGGCCCCTAACTCTAAGAGCCCTTGATATTGTGGCTAAAATAGAAAACTTAATGTATTACAGGGCTTTTGTATACAAGTAGATCTTAAGTATATAATATTGTCTTTATATAAAGGTAAACTCTATGAAATATCTTAAGTTATTCAATAAGCAGACTTCTTATACTTCTATTAATATCAATATTTCTGTTCTCTTTTGCAGCTAGCTAAACGAGCAAGCATACTAATTGTTAATATAACATCGTTTGCTCAAATCAGACAAAATTGTTCGTTTAAAAAAAGTGCAAGCTCACGCTCAAGGACATCTGGAGCAGTTTGAGCAGGAGCCGCAGCCGCAGCCGCAGCCGCAAGCCACGCACTACACACACCACCACTTGCACCACTCACAGCAGCAGCAACAGCAACAGCAGCAGCAGCATCATCAGCATCCATACAACAATCCATATACCAATCAGCAGCAGCAGCATCACAGCAGCAACAACTACAACAACAACAGCAACAACAGCAACAACAACAGTCACAAAATGCATTTGACAACGACAAGCAGCAATTCAACGGCATCTAATGCCAATTCCAACAACAACAACAACAACACCAACAACAACAATAACAACAACAACAACACAGCCAACAACAACAACAACACAACCAGCAGCAACAACAACAACAACACCAGCAACACAAATGGCTCCAACAACAACAACAACAACAACAGCTCGAGCAGCAACAACAACAACACAGAGCAAAACACACCCCCAACACCCGCCCAGCTCTTGAACGAGGCCTACACAAAAATGACCTCCGACATTTTGGCTGAACGCACTTTGGGCGACTTCCTAACCGAACATCCCGGCGAGCTGATAAGAACCAGCAGTCCGCTCTTCGTCTGCACCGTCCTGCCGCCGCACTGGCGCTCCAACAAGACGCTGCCGGTGGCCTTCAAGGTGGTCTCCCTGGGCGACATCATGGACGGCACCATGGTCACGGTGCGCGCTGGCAACGATGAGAACTACTGCGCCGAGCTGCGCAACTGCACGGCGGTCATGAAGAATCAAGTGGCCAAGTTCAATGATCTGCGTTTCGTTGGACGCAGCGGCAGAGGTAAGTTTAACAAGCAACAGCAAAATGAATGATATAATGAAAGATTGATAGATGGATATATGGATAGAAATATATATATAGATACAGATATAGATAGATATATAGATAGATATATCGGCGAACGGGCTTATAGAGAATCTTTTAAGCTTTTTTGAAGACAGTCTGATTAAGTCTGAGTGCAGCGAGTCTCTGCTCTGAGTCTTGCTCTTTCTCATAGCAATCTCAGACTATGCTTATTTGCTACGCCAGCATGGCATACTCTCGTCTGTCAAAGTCGTCAGAGACACGCACTATATTGGTGTTCACTAATATCCCACTCAAACAAATTATACAACTCTACTTCTAACACTGATATAACTATCGATAAGACACTTTATACCAATATCTATTATATCTCCTTCAGATATATATCTCGTTTATAGAAATAGATACTTCAAAAATGAGAGCAAAGCTGAGAGATTTTTCTACTTTTAGCAAAATAAAACAATTCCACATGAGAGCTGAGACAAGTTCTTATCTCTTTGAGTAGTCATATGTATATAGAAAAACAATCAATTTGTAAATACATATATCGAATACACTGTACAACAAAGATGTAAATGTAGTTGTGGTACATAGGTATTTAATACCTGAAACTAGTTCTTCATTACAAACTTCAGTTTCAACTGTCACAAACTTGTTTTATTGGTCATTTTTGAAGTTTTTTTTCAAGTAAAAGTAAATTAGAAGTGTTAACAACTTCAAATTAAATGAAAGCTTGGACTTTAATCTTCACATTCAATAAGTTTGACTTCTTTCAAAAGTCTGTATGTGTCTCTTCGACGAAAACACCAAATTGTTGTATAAATCTGTTGTTACATAAAAACTAATATATATGTATATATGTATGTATATGTTCTACAAGTTTAGTTGGCATGAGCCAAAAGTCAATTCATGCAATTTTTAAAAAATGACAGAATACAATATATTAGCTAAATTGATCTTAAATTTTGACTCAAATTTTTAGAAAATTATCTCAGATTTGGTATACACAAAACAAATATCCAGCAAAGTCTCTTTTTAACTTTACTCGATCGATACAAGCAAGTTTCATTTTGCTGAGCAGCTTTTATGTATCTAAAATGCACATGTTCAATATTTTCTTCATAATTTAATTGCAATAGAAAATTGTGAAACAAATTTGAGTATAGTAAATATGATAAATATAATAAATATAATATAAATATATTATGCATACACATAATCAACTTGCATTGACTCACCTTTAAATGAAAAATTAAAAAATTATTACAAAAATAAACATTTTTATAACAAAAATCTAAGTAAATAAAAAAATCCTAAATTTTAGCAAAATTTTAAGCAAATAAAAAAATCCCAAATTTTTAGACAATTTATAAATATACAAAACGATGGAGTAGAGAGACATGAGATAAACATTTGAGTCCTATGCTCCAATTACAAGCACAGCAATAGAGATAAGTTAGTTTTAGAGCAGAAGAATGTAGCTAGATGATAAAAAGTTTAGATAAAAGGCGAATCTCTTCGGAGCGACGAGCAATTCAGCAAATATTTTGCAGTTCATATAAGAAGATATTCATAATTTCCAATCTTCAGCTATAGTAGAATATCTAAATAAGTTTGTTTAATTTAAATTATATATTGAAATTGTCATTCAGAATTACTCTGTTTATGAAAATTTTTCTAAATAATCAAAATAATATTTTCAAGGATATCTCTACTGAAGCAAAAACTGTTTAAGCGCCTCTATTATACAGAAATATATATATATATAATAAAATATATATATTTAATATGCTCTATATAAACGTCCTTGTGTCCGTATGCACAGTAATCGGAGGCAGCTTCTTGTAGTCAGTAGAGCGAGTCGGGTCGTGATGGGGCGGGGCGGGGCGGAGCTTGGCCTTTCCTTTGTGGCCGAAATGCACTCGAAACAATTTGTTCAATTATCGCCCCCTGCTCATGGCTGTCGGCTGAGTGGCAAAAGTTTTGAGTGTGCTCTTCTCTCGCTCTCGACGCCATCTCCTTTGTTCAAGGATTATTCAGCCACTTTTTGCACTCGGGCATCCTTTTTTTTATCTTTAATTTTTTCTCTGCCCATTTCTTTTTTTGTGTGTTTTTTTTTTTTTTTTTCTGTGTTTTCACGCAGCTATCCTTTTATAGCCTTTTGTATCCGCTTGTAAAGCGCCGCACAAAATTGTCAGCAGTTCATTAGCAGACGAGTTCGGAAGTCTTGACATCAGTTCCGGGCGCCACTACCAATTGCCCAACCCCAAAACTTTTGCTTAAAGTGTTTAATAAACTGTCAAGTGATGAAGATTGTGGGTTATTTCCGTACTTTAGTTAAGGGCATCAATTTGGCTAACTAATCAAAAGGGAAATATTGATTTATTACTTAAGCAATGTGAAAGGGATGGATGGGATCATATATTGTGATAATTATATAAATATATTTAGAGATATATCCATATCTAGTCTACATGAATGATCCAGCTGATCTCGAAATATACTAGAGTTAAGCATACAAATTTGAGTTCTTATGCGTAGATGGACTTTGTAAACGTCATTAAGAGGTAAAGAGGTAGGAGTAGGAGTAGTAATAGAAGGAGTAGGAATAGTAATAGAAGGAGTAGGAATAGTAATAGAAGGAGAAGGAACAGTAACAGAAGGAGTAGGAGTAGTACGAGTAGTAATTGGAGTAGGAGTAGGAGTAGGAATAGTAATAGAATGAGTAGGAATAGTAATAGAAGGAGTAGGAATAGTAATAGAAGGAGTAGGAACAGTAACAGAAGGAGTAGGAACAGTAACAGAAGGAGTAGGAGAAGTACGAATTGTAATTGGAGTAGGAGTAGGAGTAGGAATAGTAATAGAAGGAGTAGGAATAGTAATGGAAAGAGTAGGAATAGTAATAGAAGGAGTAGGAATAGTAATGGAAGGAGTAGGAGTAGTACGAGTAGTAATTGGAGTAGGAGTAGGAGTTGAAATAGGCGTAGGAGTAGTAATAGTCCTAAGAGTAATAGGAATCACATTGTTCACATAACATGTAGTAGCAGTATAATGTTTACAGGGTATCTTTCATCTGTAACTACCCACTACTACTTAACCTTGCTGAATACCTGAGCCTTAGAAACTTCATATCCAATGAAAATGGCGGCAATGACCAGACAAGAGAGATAGACAGAGAGCAGGAAAATGAGTAGGAAGCTTCTGTTAAGAGTGGGTGCTAAAGCTTACGCATCCGCAGCGGTAAAACCGCAAAAACCAAAGCTTTAACTGCGGCATTTGTGACAGGATAGGGCAGGACAGGATAGAACAGGACTGCGACGTCCAGCAGGGACCTGCACCAAAGTCTGTCGCATGTGCCACAGAATTCATGCATTGTCATTCATTGGGCATGCCCACGCCTCTGTCCATTTCCATTCCAGCTCTTCCATTTGCCATATGCATTCGCATTGAGGCGTTTAATTGTAAATTTCCATTCATTTAGGCTGTCTGGCCAGCCGATTGCCCCACGACCAATGCCATGTCATTCGGACAGCATTGGAAAAAAAAAAAAAACAAACTGTAGAATATTATCTGTTTTCTTTGATTTGCTTTTCTATTGTTATCCGAAATTCCCTTTGTGGCATTTTTTCGACTGTTTGCAGGCTTCATTTAGGCAGCTTCCGCTGCTGCAAGCAGCTGATGATCAGCGCTCTAAGACTTAGAGTATAACTTAGCTGCCAATTGCCGTTGGTGTTGTGGCTATGCTGGGGGAACGCTGCGTATGATTGATTTGTGCGTTTGCGTTGCGCCTGGCTCTGCGGCGGCCATTTTGTTTTAGCTTCTGCTGCTGCTGCTGGTGCTGCTGCTGCTGCTGCTGCTGTCGCCTGCTAATTACAATAGCAAAATAGAAAATGCACATTCGCCTCCATGAAACCCTCTGCCATTCTCGCCATTGGATATCGTGTGCGTGCGTGCGTCATGCAATTTAATTACCCATGCATCGATTTATTTGGCCCTGCGCGCTCTGCGCGAGGCTACACTTTTAATTAGCAAAGTGCCATGCACATGCACGCAATCACACACCAACACACACACACAGAGGGGGTGAGAGAGAGAGCGTTAGGCCTTAGTAGGGGCTGTCGGTGTCAGTTGGCGATTGTTACGAGAGTTTTTGCCGCCAAAAGCGAGTTTCATGTCGATAACTTTTCCATCGCATCATATCACAAAGCCCCTCACCAGAGCACAGCACACGACACCACACCACACCACACCACATCACACCACACCACACCACACCACACCGCACCACATCGCACCACCAACCAACCAACCAACCGTCAGCATTATCGATAAAGATAGCGAGTTAAGCTTCGGGTGGGTAGCGTTGAGGTTTTTATTTACACAACTCTCTCAGGCCATTTAAGACAGCCGCAAAATGAACTGTACAATCTACCCACGCTCCTTGTTATTCACGCCCCAGCCAAGGCAAACAATCGAAGCTGAAAGCGAAAGGCGACGTTGCCCCAAAAAAATGTGTAAAAAAAGACAAACGACAAAAAAAGTGGAGCGCACGCTCCACGCCTCCACGCCACGCCTCCCCCGACTCAACTGCTGCCATTAGCCAAAGCAAAGGAAAGACAAATGCCTGGCCAAAAGTCAAGACCCCCGTGTTAAAAAGAAGCCGGCGTCAAAAAGGCAAGACTTTGTGTCTTATAAATAAAAAGAAAAACAAAAATAATACCATATCCAAATAGCGAGAGAACGGAGAAAAAAAACAGAAGGAAACTTCTACGAGCTGACACCTTAGCTTGAATGGGGGAGGACAGAGGACACGCCTTCAGTCGGAAAATGCTGCGTGCACAATTTGCTTTTGGTTTTGGGTCCTTATTGCTGCTGTGTTTTCATGCTGAAAATGCTGTGGGTGAACATCTTGGGTTGGGAGCCTGAAGTTTTTTCAAGCTTGAAAAGCGCAACAGGCCGAATTTTTGTCAAAGTCAAAGATCTCTGTAATAGAAAGGAAATGAATTTGAAATAGCTTTAGTTATGTTTTAATCAAGTGATATAGACAGATGGATAGAGAGGTAGATAGAAAGGGAGAGAGAGAGAGAGTGACTGATGGATAGATGGATAGTTAGAGAGGAAGAAAGAGAGAGAGAGAGAGAGACATATAGAGATAGATATCTATAGATAGATAGATAGATAAATAGATAGATAGATAGATAGATAGATAGATAGATAGATAGATAGATAGATAGATAGATAGATAGATAGATAGATAGATAGATAGATAGATAGATAGATAGATAGATAGATAGATAGATAGATAGATAGATAGATAGATAGATAGATAGATAGATAGATAGATAGATAGATAGATAGATAGATAGATAGATAGATAGATAGATAGATAGATAGATAGATAGATAGATAGATAGATAGATAGATAGATAGATAGATAGATAGATAGATAGATAGATAGGTAGATAGATAGATAGATAGATAGATAGATAGATAGATAGATAGATAGATAGATTGATAGATAGATAGATTGTTAGATCAATAGATTGTTAGATGGATAGATCGATAAATAGATATAGTAATATAGATAGATATAAAGATATATATATCTACATAGCATAGCTAGATAATTTTATTGTTAGATAGATAGATTAATTGTTAATCCAAGCCATTTTTAATCCATTTCTTTGTTTCTTCGTTATTTCTATCTATATTGTCATTACCTATTAGACAGTTAATCATAATTACTTTCCTTATTATTATCACTATTCATATTTTCATTATTCAGCAATGAGCTTTGGGCGTCTCTCTCTGACAGCTCAACGCATGAATTTCTTCTACTTCAACCATTGTTGATCCACATGAAATTATGATATTAAATGTCGCTCGCCTACGATTGGGGTAGTTGAATATTCTCAGCACGAGTTAAGACTATTTGTTCAGGTCGCCTCAACGACGAGAGAAGGCATTAAAATCAAAGCTGTTGACAAATAACTGAAATCCTTGCTGCAAATCCTTGGCAATTTGCAGAACAAGCGTCATAAATCAATTGGGTAAAGAAAGGCATACAAAGCACACACACGTGTCCTGCCAGTGAGGGGCCGTTGTGGGCGGGGCAGCTCGCACTCATGTATGTGTTTGTTTGCCAGCCTATAGTACTTACTATATATATATATGATGATTGCTCACACACACACACAGACACTCACCCACTTGGGCACATAATCGTTTTCGTGGCTTAAAATTTACAATTTGCAGATTATTTGCAATTAAATTTTGGCTCATCTCTAGCAAACTTCAATATTTTTGTTTAAATATTTGCGCCGTTTGTTACACTTTGTTGTCGTTGTCAACACGCACACACACACACAAACATATTTGTTTACTTTTTTCCAAGAATTTCTCTTTGCTTTGTGCTTACCTGCGTGCACAAAGTCCTTAAAAGCTTTCTGAGCCTTCTAATCCAGCCAGTAAGTCGGCCAACACAAAAACGCATTTTGTGGCTTATTTGGTTTCCCTTTCGACTTTTCTTTTTTGGCCTCAGCTTTGGTTTTCCTTCATGATTTTTTTTTTGTTTAGTTTTTGTTTTTGTTTTTGCGCTCGTCTTCTTGAAACTTGTTGATTTATGAGGCTTACAGCCTTCGATAAAAAGTGTTTTGTGCACCGATTAGTCATTGTTAAGGGTCAACAGACTTGGGCGTTTTATGAGAGCCTATCCATTTAACAACAAATTGAATTTTTTTTTTTTTAATTTTTAAAGCACTAAATTTGTTAGCTTGGAATGGGTTAAAGTGTAAACTTGAGTTGGTTTGTTAACAATCTTTTCATATTTATTTATATAAATAACTTTTAGTTAAACAATTAATTGCTATTAGCTTAGCTCTAAAGGCTACCAAGCTACTTTAGAGATAGTTTAATAAAAATACAACTTCTCAAATATATCCTTTGAGTACCAGTTCTTTCCTGGATATCGGAAGACAAGTAATGCTTTACGCTGTGAAGATCGTCTGTCTGTCCTTGTTCAGGCATGAACATACAGAAATAGTCGAAGATCATAAACATGTCATCTACACACTCAACGAGTAGCATGAAGTGCCATAGAAATTGATGAGAGTCTTATGCTTGGAGTCTATAAATGAGTCTACAAACTCAGCGATAGGCTAAGAATACATTGACACCAATGTTGAGTCTTACAAACTCAGCAATAGATAAGCTAGATTTAAGAGTTGAATTCATGCATGAGTCGGTGTATAAAAACACTGACTCAAAAGATTAAAAATCAATATACAACTGATCGGCAACACAGCAAGTGTCCTACCTATTACTGCCAATAAAGTTTTTTTCAGCAGAATTTGTAATTTCCAAGCAAATTTATAAAGGTTTTACTAAGTTTGTCGTTTTTTATAGTGATTTTTGTTTTAGTTCGAGAATCATTTAAAAAATTCTTACAAATATTTTCTGACATGATGCAGAAACCAATTTTATATTATTTTAAGAAGAATAAAACAGAGCTCAATAGAAACAAGTAAGAGTGCTCTAGTCGAGACTGCTCGACTAGGAGATACCCTGAACCTTGCGAAGAGCCAATCTTCCCAACATGATATGCTTATTTTACATATACAAATATTGCGAGCAACGCGCACACACACATACACACATACATACGCACGCACGCATAAGCACGCGGACGGACGGACAGACGGACAGGGCTATTTCAACTCAGCTCATCGAGCTGATCAAGAATATATATACTTTATGGGGTCTGCCATGTCTCCTTCTGCCTGTTACATACATTTCACAAAAACATTATACCCTGATTTCCCATTTTCAATGGGTTCAGGGTATAAAATTACTGTAGGACTTTAGCTCGAATGATGAGTGATATTCCGAAAAGGCAAAGCCTATGGTCAGATCTTCAAGTTATCTAAACATCTCATCTCATATGCCAAAACCTAAAAATCTTTCTAAAATTCTAAGTCAAATTTCTGCTAAACTATTGCACTCTGTTCTGTTCAATAAATTACTTAAATGATTTGATTTCACACCAAAAACAAAAAAAAAAACAACAACTCGAAATGACATAAAAAACGAATTAATAAGAAAAATTGCACAACAATGAACTAAACTCGATGACAATCAAGAGACAGTGTCAGAGGACAAAGTGCAAAAGCATTTTGCAGCAGCAGGACAGTCGAGCCGAGGTCGAGAGCTGGGGCTGGGGGCAGTGGGAAAGCGAAGACAAAATGCCACTTAAGGCAACTGCAAACAGACAAAAGACGAAGTTCATTTTTTTTCTATGGCAGGCAGCAGCGAGTTATAAGCTCCGTTGTGCAAACTGCGGGGTAGCAAATTGATGAGCTGAGGCCTGAGTAAGACACACGGAATTGAACGACCCCAAGGCGAAGATGAAGACACGAATTGAGGCGCAGTGGAGTGTGGCTGCAACATGTGTAAGCCTAGCTGTATCTCTCTCTCTCCCGCCTCTCTCTCTCTCTCTCTGTGTGTGTGGTTTATTGTTGTGCGTGCCGAAATGATTTACGCTTTGTTTGTCAACTTAAAAAGCAAACGCCGGCAACAGGCGAAAAATGCCTTGAAGACATTGCACATACGCCGCGTTGTCATTGACAGACAGCACAAAAAAGGCACCAAGGCTACGGCTGAAGTGCCAAGTGGCAAGTGGCAAGTGGCAAGTGGAGAAGGTTGCGGGTCGCGTAGTCTCTTCGCAGTTGTTAGCCGAGATCGGGAGTTGAGTGAAATGCTTTTAATTGAATCGCAGCAGCCTCGTGGGCCTGGCAACACTTGACAATAGCAAAAAAAAAAAGAAGAAGAAAAGTAAGAGAAAAGTGAAAAGAAGTCAGCCAAGTTCTGGGACGGGCCAGGCGGCAGGCGGCAGGCGGTAGGCGTAACAAGTTAATTAAAAGAAAACTGTGTGGCACAAATGAAATAAATCTTAGCTTTCAAGTGCCACGACCCACGTGTGTGTGTGTGTGTGTGTGGGTCATGTGTTGCAGACAATGAGTTTGAATTGTAATTAATTCTTTCAAAAGGCAACAGCCAGGGCGCACTTTGTAACTAACTTGAATCTATGATTTATAAATTTAAATTGAAATTATATTCGCTAGACTTGTCTACAAAGAGAGCGTGAAAGCAGTCAAGTGTCAGAGGCAGATGTACCTATAGAAGATAGATTATCTATGGATAATTACAAAATAATTTCATCTTGAGTTTTGTTCTTTATCTATTTGATAACTACTCAACAGAAGTTAACAAAATTTGATAAGATTTTAGGCTAACGGACGGACGGACGGACGGACGGACGGACGGACGAACTGCCGAGACAAATAGAAAAGCCTAGACAAATAGGGCTAAGGCCAGATCAAGAATATATATATGTTACTTCGTAGGGCTAAAGCCAGATCAAGAATATATATATGTTACTTAATAGGGTTAAGGCCAGACCAAGAATATATATATGTTACTTCATAGGTTTTGCCAGGGCTTCTTCTGCCTGTTAACCGGAGTATAAAAATAATTTTTAATTTTATGTCCAAATCAAAAAGTCAATGAAAGAGGCACAACAAGAGAAATCTCTGCCTGACAGCAACAACTTTTATAACTCTTATTACTATTCCTCTATCATGTAATACGCACAGCTGTTAAAATTCATGTACCTATTATAGTAAACAAATCGGATTCGATTTTTTACGATGTGACAATCGACCGATGTTTTGTGTGTGGGGGGGGGGATGATGGGTGGAGAGCTCCATAAATGTGGTGCGCGTGTTTAGCTCACATTTACTGAGCTGTGAGTCATAAATTTGTTAACTTTAGTTTTGTTTTATTTCGACCTCGTTCCAGGCAAGAGCTTCACACTAACCATCACCGTGTCAACGAATCCACCCCATATAGCCACCTACAACAAGGCGATCAAAGTGACTGTGGATGGGCCACGCGAGCCGCGCTCCAAAACCAGTAAGTATAATTACTACTCAATAGACAAATCTGTCTCTGTCCAATGGCCAAGATCACGCACACACACACACACACACACACACACACATATATTACACCAATAAAACAAACTACAGACAAAATACATCAGTTTTCCGTAACGAAAGCGACTTTATTAAACCTCTTTGCATACGCTTAAAAGCAGCCAAATTGTTTATTTCATTTAACCCAATACCCTGTATTGAGGGCAGATTTGAAGTAAAGAGAGGTGTATTAGTTAGATGTGAAAGCAGAACAGAGCATGGCCTATAGGGGTGGATAAGTGTACTTCCTGATAGTGCCGGAAATCTATTTGATTCATATATAGACAAAGGTTGGCATATGGACGTAGTTAGCTTATCCATCCGTATAGGCCATGCAGAGCTCTGTTCTCCTTTCATTTACTTGCTTTATATAAAACAAATTATATGTCTTGGCTTTTATATAGTCTAGTTCTATATCGGTTAACAGGTCATATAAGAGGAAAGAAGATATTTGTCCCATAGTTTCTTAGAGATCAAATCATTATCATAGCTTAGAGCAAAGCAGCAGCAGCTCAAAAAGGAGTATCTTCAAGTGCTTAGATCCTTTAAAAGGAGTATCTTCTACTCCTTACAGCCCTCTCAGTTGCTCAAAGTCTGCCGTAGTCCTAGCAGAGAGTGTTCGATAAACGCCGACGAGGCCACCACGTTTAGCAACTGCCAAATGCATATTTATAAGCATGGAAATATTTTACTTTGCATATGTTAAGACAGCCAAGCTCAGACGCAGCTATCAGACGAACAACAGTTGCAAGAGTTTTAGTTGTTGTTGCAGCTGTTGTTTTTGTTGTTGTTGTTGTTGTTGTTGTCATTGTTGGCAGTGTAATCTGTTGAGTCCGAGAGCAACAATTCAATCCATGGCATGATTTATATCTGTAGCAGCCAGACTGCAATGCCATGGCCTCGGGTGTCCAAAAATCAGACAGTAGAGGCAATACAGTGTGCACACACACACACACACACACACACACACAATGACAATTGGGCTTAGGCTGCTGCTGCTGTCAGACAAAAGGTTATTATTTTATAATGAATACAATCTGCCGTAAAGTTGAAAACTGTATAATGGGCGACAGTTTTTAGCTGTAAACAAGAGAATGGCTAAAGGCTTGAATAGAAAGAGAGATGACTAGTGAGAGAGAGAGAGAGAGAGAGAGAGTGAGAGAGAGGAGAGAGAGTGAGAGACAGGGAGAGAAATAGCTGTGTATGTCTGTGATAACATGCTCTATAATATGAACATTCATATAATTATATTCAAGCTATATATTTAAAAACGAAATAATTAACTATGACTAAATATTTTTGTAGCCAAAAAGTTAGAAGTTAATGTTGACCAAAGAAGAGTATTACTATTTACAGTTATTAATTTAGAGCAGTTGCTTATGTTAGTAATAACAGAAGTCTTTTCAAAGATTTAAAATGATTTGTTATTTAATTATAAATTTATTTTCAATAATATCACTGACCATACAATGCTATGAATCGGGGCATAGCTGGCTGGACTGGCCCCCATCGGATTGGTGGTATTATTGAAATATTGAAATATTTTTTGTGCTCTTTTCAGGCTATAGAACTTATTTGTTTAGTTTTATCAGCTTGACACTTGTTTTGTCAATTTCCTTTTTTTTTAAAGAAATAAATCAATAAATAAATTTAGATATTTATTAGATGTTCAGCTTCATTTCCAGCTGCTTAATGTTTAGATATAGTTTTCTATTCAATTTGGGCTAAGTTAGAATTGAAGTATTGCTGTGATATGTTAAGCTCCAATGTGTTGAGTAGCAGACTTATGGCGTCTACTGGCGCTGGCTGATCACTAAAGAAAAAAACAACTTTCCCTTACCTTCTATCAGTAGTTTTACTAGCTCAACTCAGCTCAGCTGCAGTGAGCGAGCAGTGAGCAGGCAGAGCACAGACAGAGCAGATCAATGTTTCCGCTCTTGCAAATGCTAATTCCAACTGTTACTCTTACAAGTCAATTCTTTATACTTTATATATATTAGTTCATGCCCAAATTCCTTAACAATTACTAGTTGTAAATGATCAATTTAAAGACTCTCTCAGCTCACAATGAGTCTTCAGTATTCCACTAGGCAAAGTCAAGTGCTTAGTACAACACCTTGAAAGAGATTGAGGCTAGCCTGAGAGACATGCCTTTTCTATCTCTCTCTCTCTTATTTGCTTACGTTCTACTATTTACTGATACTATATAGACTTTATAGATATATTAGTAAGAGGCTGAGAGCTAAGGCTAAACCTAGCTTAAGAGCTAAAAGTGAAAATATCATATACTTAAACAGAGCAGTGAAAGAGGACTTTTCCAAACATATTTTATGGACTACATATACATATATATATATATATATATATATATATATATATATATATATATATATATATATATATATATATATATATATATATACATATTATATTATCTCCTTATTTCTATACTTTCTATATACTCTATAAACACAAACATTAATAACAAAAAAAAAAAAAAGAAAATTACATGCATAAGAAAACATTAAGTTAAGGACAGATAATTAAAACTGAAAAAAACTTAGTGTTATCCCTTTTAGGGCAACAACAACAATTTCACTTTGCATTTGGCCAGCGACCGTTCCACTTCTCTACGGATCCATTATCCGGCTTTCGAATGCCGCCAATTGGCAATTGTCAGAGTGAGTACAATTTTTATCTATTTTTCATACATTCACAAACAAAAACAAATACATATATATTTTTACTCCATATATATATATACTTATATATTTTATAGAATTTATGTAAGAGTTGCTGGCAATTGCAATTGCATTTCAATTATTGCTTTTCGGCTTTTCATTTCGCACTTGAGTAGCTGTAAACATGCATGCAACAAACGTACTCTAGGCAGGGGGCAGGGTGCAGGGGGGGGCTGAGCGTAGCATGTGGGCTGTGTGGTGTGCCCCAATGTGACCGCACAAAATCACACGAAACGATTAGGGGACAGGCTTTAAAAAACAAGCAACACAAACAATAACAATAACAAAAACAAAACTACAATGTCAGTTTTTAAACCTGCGGCAAACCAAAACCGATGAACAGGAAAAAAAAGAACTGAAAAGGACACAAAACAAAAAACAAAAAAAAAAAGCGAAACAATAATTAAATATATACAATTTAATGCAATGCAGTGCAAAAAAAAAAACAAACTATGTGCGATTAAACAATAAATAATAAAATAAATCTTGACATCAATTTTTACAGTCGCTTTAAGCGACTGCATTAATTAGGCGCTCAATTATAAATATTTATATATATATTTTTTTTTAAATTGAGCTTTGCGTGCGCCCAAAAGTAGGCAACAAAGTGGAAAGCTTCAATCGAGTCGAACGAGCAACGACTGCGCAATACTCTATAAATATTAGACTAGATTTATGTGTGGGCAAACAGAAATTTCTATATATTCAATATTCTGATATAATCTAATATTTTAGCCAATTTAGTTAAACATTTTAATTAGACTTGGCTTAATACAGGGTATTAGCATATCGTTTGAGTAGTTGTTGCTGTTGTTGTTTCAGTTGTTATTGATATGACCTGGCTATTAAACTGTTGGCCACTTTATTTAACCAAAGCTTAACAAACAAATAAACGTTGGTCAAACACAACAACAACAACAACAACAACAACAACAACAACAACAACAACAACGACCATGACAATCGACTAACGGCATAAAAAAACGTAGGCGTCAAACAATTTGCATTGCTTTTTTATACGAGTTAATGTGAGTGTGTGTGTGTGTGTGTGTGTGTGTGTGTGTGTGAGTGTATGCGTGTAGGTGTGAGTGTGAGTGTGTTTGGCGCCATTTTGTATTGGCATAAAGCACAGCCAGACGAATTTTGATATCAATTCAAAATTGTAGTTTGATATGTTTGAGTGACTGAACTGCTTGAATAGATTTTGATGAATTTATTAAACATTAAGGAGAACTAACATATATTTAGTGTAAGATGAGAGAGGAGATGATTTGTAAGCCGAAGCAATATATATAGATATATATAGATAGATATATATATAGATATATATAGATATAAGCTATGGATAACATAAGTAAAGAATAAAATGAAGTCACTCAGCAGCTGAGAGAGGAAAAGTATGTGATAAGATATAGAGGAGAGTAAAACCAAGTCGCTCCGAGTCAGGCCACTCTGGATCTTGGCAAATAGGCTAAATGGCCAACATATATAGATGTAAGCTTTGAATAACATAAGCAAAGAGTAAAATCAAGCTGCCTAGTCAGCTGCGAGAGGCAGAGTAACTCTTATCATATACTTTTCCTCTCTTAGCTGCTGAGTGAATTGATTTTACTCATTGCTTATGTTATTTTAATAGAAAAGAGTAAAATCAAGTTACTTCGTAGCTTTGCGAATAAAGTAAACGCTAGAATTAGGTCACTCTGGAGATTGGCCAAATCAGGCGACTCAGAAGCTTTGTTTCTACAAGAGTCCAGATGTTTAGTAAATTGAAGTAACAACATATAATAGTAACATAAGCAAAGAGTAAAATCAAGCCACTCAGCAGCTGAGAGAGGAAAAGTATGTGATAAGATGGAGAAGATTAAGTTACTTCATAGTTTTGCTTATGTAGTGGTCAAATCAAGCGAAGAAGCTTTGTTTCTACAGTCCAGATGTTTAGTAAATTGAAGCAACATATATGGATATAAGCTATGGATAACATAAGCAAAGAGTAGTAAAATCAAGCCACTCGGCAGCTGAGAGCGGAACATTATCTCTTATCAGATACTTTTTCTCTCTCAGCTGCTGAGTGAATTGATTTTACTCTTTGCTTATGTTATTCATAGCTATCTTAATAGAGAAGAGTATAATCAAGTTACTCCCTAGCTTTGCTAGTAAAGTAAACGGTAGAATCAGGCCACTCTGCAGCTTGGCCAAATCAGGCGACTCAGAAGCCTTGTTTCTACAAGAGTCTAGATGTTTAGTAAATTAAATCAACATATATGGATATAAGCTATGGATAACATAAGCAAAGAGTAGTAAAATCAATTCACTCAGCAGCTGAGAGAGGAAAAGTATGTGATAAGAGAAGAGTGAATTCATGTTACTCCGAATCAGGCCACTCTGGAGCTTGGCAAATAGGCAATGGCCAAATCTCAGGAGCTTTGTCTTTACAAGAGTCCAGATTTGGAGTAAATTGAAGCAATATATATAGATACCATACATCCATAGCTTAGATAACATAAGCAAAGAGTAAAATGAAGCCACTCGGCAGCTGAGAGCGGAACATTATCTCTTATCAGATACTTTTCTCTCTCAGCTGCTGAGTGAATTCAATTTACTCATTGCTTATGTTATCCATAGCTATCTTAATAGAGAAGAGTAAAATCAAGTTACTCCGTAGCTTTGCTAGTAAAGTAAACGGCAGAATCAGGCCACTCTGCAGCTTGGCCAAATCAGGTGACTCAGAAGTTTTGTCTCTACAAGAGTCAACGCCGTCGATGCCAGTAGTACTTCTCTTTGAGCTAGCTTAGACTTGATCAAACTAATTTCAAATTCTTTGTTAACATATGTGAATTCCAATTATGTAGAGTTACAGTTGAGCTGAGCGTAGGCTATGTTAAGTGTTTCTGCTTGAGCATAATGTCAAGAGTCCTACAAAGCTTGTGGCTCGTAGATTTTCAAAACTTGAACAAGTTTTAAGGCTTGAACAGACAAAGCTTCATGTCGGCTATTTTATTTCAACTTTTGCTGAGAAGCAATTCCATTAAAATAACTATTTTATATATACAGAATTCTCAATCTATCGATAAACTCTTAGAGTAGGGTGACCAGATCGGCCTCAGGCCATTCCGGGACGGTTGACGACTTTGTTGCAAAAAACTGCTTATCTGCGCTGCTTTCCTCAAAAAAATTCTTCACTTGTCTTGACAAAAGCGGAACATGTCCCAGAATTCCAGGACGTATGGTCACCCTAACTTAGAGCCAACTTCAAGTATAGTTAATCAAGACAAGATTCTAGTTATAGTTTAAAAATGTTATTTTTGGACTCTTCAAGCAACCCGCGAGTATTCTTGAGTATCCTTGAGTAGTTACAGTTATCATATATATACAAAAACTGAACAATAATCACTTTAACTTGATCTATCGATTAACTGTTGTCTAAGTTTCGAACAGTTTAAGTTTGTTAAATTTGTTTTGGTCGCCAAACTGGCTGGCTAGCTGGCGATATTGGTGAGAATTATAAATCAATAATTAAAATTGTGGGTTAGTTTTTTTTTTTGTTAATTGCACTTGCTCTGTCTGCTGTCTGTGTTGTAGGTGAATTTAATTTAATAATACATTTAAAAATGCATTTATATTAAATTTGATGTTTCCATTTAAATGGCGCATTAATTGATTTACACAAAAAAAAAAAATAAATAAAAAACGCATAAAGCCAACGATTAATGGTTAGCCAAATGTGACAACTGAACTGAAATTGACTTGAATTTCTTTTTTGGTTTTTTTCAATTTTTATTTTTTTTTCATTTGAGATGTGCAAATAAATGTGGACTTTAAGATACAAATGCAATTCAATCAGCGCACAAAATATTCAACTGTCAATTTGCCCCGCCCACTGTCTTACACAGTCCCGCCCCCCCCGTTTGTCTAGCGCACAAATCAAAATGCAAATGACGCGATTTACAGCCTGACGTCTGTCTGTCTCTCTCTCTCTCTGTCTCTATATATATATATATATATATATATATATATATATATATATATGCCAATTTATATATATTTGTATGTGTGTGTGTATATATAGCCACACTCCTGCATGTGTGTGTAAATAATGATTACTGAAAGCGTCTGTTGTTACTGATTACCCATAATTTAATTGTAAATATGCAAAAAGCAAAATAACCTGAATTATTTATTAACAAATTTTATTGACAGTCGCTGCTTGACTTAATTACTGGTATATATTTTATTAATTTCACAAAAAAGAATTGCAGTAAAATAAAAAAAAAAAAACAAAAAGTTATGTGAATGAAATATCAAGTAAGATTCATGCCAACATCAAATGGCCAATGCCAGAGGGCAATAGAGTCTATAGCAGCAGAGAATGAACTATATATATATATATGCATATATGTACATATAATATATATATATATATATATATATAATTGCCATATATCATATATCCAAATATAATTGACAGAATCAGAGCTTGAGGCAAACCATAATGCAGAGTTGGGCAAAAAAAGATCGTGTGGCTAGTGAGGGAATATATACGGGGGGGAGGCTTGGCATTCGAAGTGTAATCTATACAAATAAGGTCATAAATTTACTATTGAAACTGATTTTAATATATATCAAAGTACAGAAAAATTTAAAATCAATTCATTTTGACTCGGATATAAGCTTCTTTTGCCTTGAGTAGGGCCTGCCTGCAGGCAGAGAGAGAGAGAGAGACTTGTCGGTGTCTTGTGCAAAGCTCAAGAAGTTCTTTTTAGTGAATATTTTAAAACACTCCAAGACCATAGAAAATCTATGAATACAAATCGAAAACAAACTGCCTAAGAAACATGACATACAAATTGGCTAAATAATACTTCAGTTATAGTCAGTTAAAGCTCAAAACTAAAGTTACTCGATTTCTATGAAGATCTGCTATATATTTTTGTATATTTTGAATGAATAGAAACTTTGTTTAGCTCGAAACATTAATAGAAAAATTTTAGCTTTTAATACTATAAATTGATTTTAAATAAAACATAAAAACTCACAATAAAAAATAATATATATATTATATGCGCTGCTATTATTTTGAACACAGCTGTATATATCTGTCGGATATCTATAATAGGTATTGGAATAGAGTGTCATATCGATAGTTATATCAGTGTTAGAAAGAGTGTTGTATAAGTTGTTTAAGTGGAATATTACTGAACACTAATATAGTGTGTGTCTCTGAGGGTTTTGATAGACGAGAATGTGCTATGCAGACGTGGCAGATAAGCATAGTCTGAGGCTGCAAACATAGTGCGCGCTGAGACGAAGACGAAAATGAAGACGAAGCTGAAGACGAAAAACAGTGCAGAACAAATCATATGAATTCGCTCGCCCGCAAGCATAGAGCGCGCTGAGACGAAGATGAAGATGAAGACGAAACGCAAGCAATCAGCTTCAAACGCTGCTGTACTGAATTTGGAGACGAATCGCTTGCTATTTTAAATAATTTTTTACCTTAACCTCACATAATTGGGTTTTATTAAAATTAGTCCAATTTTTAATAATTAGTGGTTCAATTTTTATTAAAATGTAATCAAATGTGCTCATTTCCATTCTAGTATATTCCACAAATTTTTTCTCATCTTGGCGCAGCTCATCAAACAAATGATGAAATTCGCCAAATGCTTTTCTTCCCAAATTTATAGGGTAAATTTTTTCATTTACTTTTATACGTTTTAATTTAAAAAATAAACTTTGCTCAATCAGCAGGTCATCATCTGATGAGAAATCCATTGCGACTAACATAACAAAAGCGCAACCAATTCTTCTTGCACTATGCAACCTATTAGCTTACTCGCAACGCAAGCAATTTATCTTCAGTTTCGTCTTCATCTTCGTCTTCGTCTCAGCGCGCACTATGTTTGCAGCCTGAGATTGCTATGAGTGAGAGCAAGACTCAGAGCAGAGACTCGCTGCACTCAGACTAAATCATAGTGCATACGAAAAAGATTAAAAGAATCTCTATAAGCTTATTGGCCGATATATGTATATATATATATAAAGATATATACATTATACCAAAAATCTACTTTGACATATAAATAAAACCTTTTTATTGGGTTTCGTGTATAAAAAATCATAGATTTTTTTTGCTTGTTCAATGCTGGCCAACACTTATGTTCAATTAAAGTAAGTTTTGCTTGGTCCGTCGGCACAGCGGGTGCAATTTTCCGCAATTGGATTTGGCTTGCAAACACATGTTTGTCTCTGTGTGTGTGTGTGTGTGTGCGTGTGTGTGTGTGTGTGTGTGTGTATAAATCGCGCTGGCTTGTTAATAATTCAGTTACAAAATATGCGCAGAGAAAGTCAATCTGTGTGACAACAAACATCAGACAGCAGACCGAAATGCCAGCAACAACAACAACAACAGCAGCAGCAGCAGCGAGCTGTACACACAAAAAGCAACGTAATTAATGGAGGTAGAAGCATTTAAGCCAATAGCATTAATAAAGCCACCACAAAATCAATATCCGGATACGAAAATGCGCCCGTCGCCTATAAAAACTAATTAATAATTTCCGAATGGGCTATTAATTAAGCCTAATTATCTGTGCATGAGTCTGGACCCGCAACGTGGTCTGTACTTTATCCGAAACCAAATTTCCGACCCCAGCCCCCAGTCCCCAGTCCCCGGCCCCCACCAGCTCATTGACGGCGCCTAACATTGGCATTTTTGGGGCCATCGCTCCCATCGCCATCCCCCCCCCCTTAGCCCCTCCATATTTGTGGCGTTTACATTGAAACGTTATCTCACGCCGGCGCTGGCGTGTCCGTCGCATCAGATACGTTTGTAATTTTTATGCACAGCTCCAGCCGAAGTCCCGCATAATGGCCATGATGGAGCTGCAATTAGCGGCCCACATGTGCCATAAATTTGAGCGCCATGCAGGCTAAATGAAAGGTGGATAGAGGTAATAGGAGATAGGAGATAGGTAATAGAAGATAGGAGATAGGCATGTGTGGGTGTCCATAGAGGGTCGCACTTATCGCTGATGATTATTGCGTAAAGTACTTTGTTGTATTGCATTTCTTTTCGATTTGAGTTTTACGCGCTTTATCTTTTGAGTTGAGTCCACATGTTTGTCGTATATATTTTATCTGCTGCGTATTCTAGTTTTTATCACGTTCTTCTCTTTGTTTATTTTTTTCTCATCTCGCTCTCACACATAAAAATCTAACCGAACAAATATATGAAAAACCAAACATAAACGATATCAACAACAAAGATATGTCCCAATTTGGTTTAGGTGCCAGCAATACGCATTGGGGATATGGATCGGCGGCGTCTGCCTATTCGCCGTATTTAGCCAGCAGTGGACTCTCCTCCTGCACCACGCCCACATCGGCACAGTTCAACAATCCGGCATTGGGCTTCACCTGTTCATCCAACGATCAGAGCAACAACCAGGACTTTAGTGGTGCCACCAATCGTGACTGTGTGCCAAGTAAGTTTACTTTATATTTATAGATCGTTATTAAGCATAGCTCGCAAATAACTGTCGACCGTTACTCGTTGTCTGCAAACAAGTGTCTTTTTCTGACTCTTTACGAAAAGACTCAGCGAGCAACTGATTTATCGGTTCTTAAATGAGCTCGCTCGCGCTCGGAGCGAAACCGTTTTTTTTTTCTATTCTGTTTTGTTGTGGTTGTTCCAAGACCGTTTCGTCGTGTTCAGTGAAGCAAAAAGTCTTTTGCGTGTATGCATTGGTATACATTCACATGCATAGGCAAGCAAATCGTCGTCAATCGGTCTTTTGCTGAGTCTCATTTTGTGCGAGCGTTTTTCGTTTCGCTCTTTACGCACTGTTCATTGAAAGAGCGACATACAAAGCGCGACATACAAAGAGCTCAACAGAAAACATAAATGAAGACAGCAAGAGACTCTCTCTTGCTCTGAGCGAGAGCGAGAGAGTATGAACTTTTTCTACAGTTATTTGCGAGCTATGTTATTAAGTTATAATTGATCATGGAAGGAGATTTGTCTAGACTTTAAAGTATTTGCGTACAGGCTCTCAGATGAGATTGTAGCTTTCTCCTACATATCATATACATATGGGAGCAATCTCTTATACTCTTTGCACTCTGATGGATGCAAAGTCTATGTTTTTGCATACATAAGAGTGCATAGAGTATAAGGTTTCAAGCTTGACTGTAAGCCAAGTCTAGTCTATTAGCAATCGATGTTTATTGCTCATTATAGAGTTTTTTAGTTGTGACTATAGTATATGTATACAAATAAATATATATACAAACTTTATCCAGCCTTTAAGGATTTCAAAAAGCATTCAATGAGTTTTAAAAGATTCTCTAGAATAAAGAGTAATCTCTTAGACATACCATCATTTGGCTGTGTGCCAAGAAAATCTGTTATGGATTATAAATTAGATTTGTAATTGCATAATTCAAGCAGTCAAGTAGAAGCAGAATGAAGTTCAAGCCCCAAGTCATTAAGATCTATAAAGAAACTTAACGATAAAACTTCATGTTCTTCCATTCAAGTAGCTAAAACTCAGTTTCTAGATACATTTATATTTTCATTAACAACTCTATGTATCTCCCTCTCCCTCTAAACAAAACTTTATCCATCAACTTAGCTTCATTTTCCTGCTCATATATCCTTTTCTAACCTTCTCATATTGATATACCCTTTCTCTTCTTTGTCGCAGTGCTGCCCGACTCGACAGCCAGCGACTTGGATCAGCATCTCAGCAGTCTGGTCGGCTCGACCAGTGGCCAGATGTCGCATCATAGTCTGCTGGGCGCCAGTGGACAGACTTCGATCACATCGACGGTGAATGGCGCTAGTGCTGGCAGTGGCGCCACCGCTGGCAGTGCAACGGGCGCTGGCGGAGGCGGCGGTGGTGGTGCCAATTCGATTCTGGTGCCGCGCTATCATACCAATGCCAGCAACGAGTACAATGTGCATTCCAGCCAGAATGGGCCGCGCAGCCTGAGCGACAGCTCGCAGGCCGAGTCACCGGTGCAGGAGGACCTGCTGTCCACCAATACACCCAATCTGGGCAGCGGCAGTGGTGCCGGTGCGAGCAATGGTGGTGCCACCAATGGTGCGGCCAGTGCAGCTGGCGCTGGCAGCGGTGGTGCGGCGGGCGCATCAGCCGGTTCCGTCAATCCCGCCATGCTGGGCGCCAATCAAAACTTTCCGGGCATTGTCAACCAGGCCCAGCACGCCTCTGCCTCGGCCTATGGCGGCGGCGTGGGTGTGGGCGTGGGCGGCGGGCATGGCAGCGGCGCTGGCGCCACCGCTGCTGGCTGCAATGGTTCGCTCTATCCGGTGCTGCCGGCCAGCTTGCTCTACTCGCAGCTATATACCGCCGCCAATCAGTCGGCGCACGGCTTTCACTCGCATACGCTGCCGGCGCACGCGTCGCCCAATTCGTCCGTGCACGGCGAGCTGCAAAGCGTCATGGATCACATCAGCAATGTGGGCGTACGGCAGCAGCATAACATCATGACAGGCGGTGGAGTGGCGCATCCAGGTGATCTGACGCTGATCGGGAATTGTGGTGCGTCGGTGCGGAACATTGAGGATGGAAACACCAATCGGCAGGTGGCCGCGCTCGCTGCCCATCGCGGCCACCACAACCCAACTGACAACGGGGGCAGCGTCTGGAGGCCATATTGAGGTCAGGTTCTGTGGTGCGGCTCCGCAGTTCTTTAGTGCCACGAGCACGACGAGGGGCGAGCGGCGGAGAAGCAGCACGAGCCACTGCAAGGCAATGATAATGGGAGTGGGCAACGGGATTTGGGCGGGGAAATGGGCGGGAATGGAAGTGGAAGTGGAAGTGGAAGTGGAAGTGGGAGTGGGTGTGGGGGCGTGGGTTACTGAGTGTAAATTTCTGTATATACATTTTATAGGCCATACGAAAGAGAAGAAGAATTTTTTTTTTTTTTTTTTTGTATGCCAATGATAAGCAAGAAGTTTTAGTAGAATTTGTTGGAGTTCGCCAAACAAAACAAAAAAAAAAACAAAAATACAATTAAAATACAAACAAAAAAAAAACTATAAATGGAAAACTACTTTACGTGTGTATAGCGTAGCAGCATAGTAAAAATTACTCAACTAGCAAATGGACGATGCGAACGGCAAGAGCAGAAGGAAAAGTTTCAGAAACGCTTTCGCCTCAGATTGACAACGATTTCCCCAGCCAATGGTCGCGTTTTGCAATAGATTTTTAGATACTTTTAAGATAAGCTCGATAGCAGCCCCTCCCTCGATAGTCGTGTCGGAAGCAAGCCCCGAAGAGACGAGAGTAGACCGCATCACTACGAATTCTAGATTCGCAAAACATCGCATACGATGATAATCATATTCTATTTTTTTTTTTTCTGTAGTTCTCGATGTTTATATGATATGATATAGGATCCAATCATTTAGATGTTTTACTTGGTTCGATTGAGTTGATAATTGTAAATTACTGTATAGCAGGGATTTGGGAGTGGAAGTAGATGGAGATGGAGATGGAGATGGAGATGGAAAAGGAGATAAGGAGATAAGCTGGTTGACAGGTAATGCGAAGAGCCGTTGTATATGAGTTCCTAAGCCGTAATCCATGTTCGTGAATTTGTTTACTGTTTTCATGTGCTTCGATATGCGTGTGTCTGTACTTTAAATGTGTATAAATCTGTGCAATGTAAGCTAAATTACTATATTAATCTATATATATATACATATATATATACATATAAATGGATAACTATGCAAACACTTATAAATAACTGTAATAACATACAATTTTTTTTTGTCTAGTCCATAAAGCTTTACCACTTAAGTGAATGGCTACAAGTTTCAGCATAAATGTTTCGAGACAATGTTTTTAGCAACAGCAACAACTTCGGAAACAATCTCAATACGATCTTATAGCATTATATAGAGTTCACACAAACACACATACAGTATCGCTAACTTCAAGATCTTTCAAAGTTGTCAAGAAAAAAATTAAAAAAATAAATATATTATAATAAAATATAAAAACTAGTCTTAGAGATCTACTCATTTGCAAATGTCCAGTAGCACATATTTTTTTTTTTAAATCAAAGTTGAAATTTAAAGAATATAATATTTAAATATAAATATAGAAAAAAACAAAAAAAAACTGATCGTAAAGTATAATTGATGTATACCAAAAAAAAATATTAAAAAAAAATACAAAAAAAAAAAATAGCAATAAAATAAAATAAAAAACAAAAAAAAACTTTGTGTATAAATAGAAAAAAGCCAAGTCAAATCTTGCTTGACGAATTTGAATTTTGCATAAACATAGCTACAACTATATATATATATAGTTTGAGCATATACATATATACATAGATATATGGCACAATTTTGTGCAGTAATCAAATTCCATGTAATAAATTGTAATGCAAAATTTGATTTCAGGCAAAAGATTTCAACCAAATACCAAAAAAAAAAAACAAAAAAAAAAAGCAAAGTAAATATAAACAACAACAAAAACAATGATCAGAACTATTTAATTAAAGAAATACATTAATAAAAATCATTATGGAAATTAATAACAATTCAAAAAATGTGAAATTCTTTGGGGTCAAGGAAATTCTTTTCAGCGCAGCCTTTTGGCTTGAAATCTAGCTGAAAGTTGCCTCAACATATATTCTGCTTTAAACCAGATATTCTGTTTGCCTTCCATCTTTAAACCAGTTCAGTTCGTGGCAAGGAAGGCGTGCAATACAAATTGCTTGCCACTTTTTACGACACAATCGGGACAATTGGCAAAGGTAGGAATTATATCGGAGACGAGGTGAGCAGCATCTAGCTGCGGTTTAGATTGGCGGGCTACGTAATTTTCCGCTCAATTTATTTCACATTGTGGCATCCAATTAAACTGCAAACCAGCAGCCAGTCAGGACAGGACAGGACAGCAGAGAAGAGAAAAGAAGAGAAGCGACTGGACCAGCGCAGCAGACAACGGCTTATGGGTAACGCGCGCTCGTTTATGTTCAACTGCTGCTCCTGCTCCACCTCCTGCTCCTGCTCCTGCTGCTGCTCCTGCTCCTTGCTAAGTCCATAAAGAAGGCAGAGGACAAGAAGTCTGTGCTGGATGTTCAAATACTTTCCAGCTATAACCGCAATTGGTTAGTTAGCTCTCGCTCTCGCTCTCTGGCTCTGACTCTGACTCTGACTCTGGCTCTGGCAGCTGAGTGAGAGTTTCGACTGTGCATTTCGTCGACGAGTTCAGATTTGTACTTTATGTTCGTCTGGGGCCAAGTTTTAATCATTTTATTTGTGTCTACTTAGAAGAATTCGAAAGATGGTTTGCATAGCAAATTAGCAGTCAGCCGACGCCCTAAAGTATGCAGCAGCAAAATTTCCGACTACCCCGAATGCCATTAACTGTGTGTGTGTGAGTGTGAGTGAGTGTGTGTGTGTGAGTAAATGTGTGGCGGCACTGAATAATTAAAAATGTTACCCATTACTTGCGTCGCTTGATAAAATTTCAAACAAACATAGTAAGACACACCCGCCACACACACGCACATACTCATATGTCTTTGGGAGTAGCTTAGCTGCTTGGAGACAGCCAAACCACTTGAGATGCTGTCTGAGCATCCCATTCAAAATAAGAGTGTTACTTCTCATTACTGCTAGCTCACTCTCTGTCTCTCTCTCTCTCTCTCTCTCTGCCTGCCTGCGTGCCTCACATATTAACACTTTTCATATGAGCAACAAAGCGTCCCTTGGCAACCGCATTGACTGATTGACGAACTGACTGACTGACTGAAGCTGAAGCTGTAAGAAGCTGAACTGTATGATGTTTGCTGTTGTCATATACTATACTATACTATACTATACTATACTATACTATACTATACTATACTACACTATACTATACTATACTATACTATACTATACTATACTATACTATACTATACTATACTATACTATACTATACTATACTATACTATACTATACTATACTATACTATACTATACTATACTATACTATACTATACTATACTATACTATACTATACTATACTATACTATACTATACTATACTATACTATACTATACTATACTATACTATACTATACTATACTATACTATACTATACTATACTATACTATACTATACTATACTATACTATACTATACTATACTATACTATACTATACTATACTATACTATACTATACTATACTATACTATACTATACTATACTATACTATACTATACTATACTATACTATACTATACTATACTATACTATACTATACTATACTATACTATACTATACTATACTATACTATACTATACTATACTATACTATACTATACTATACTATACTATACTATACTATACTATACTATACTATACTATACTATACTATACTATACTATACTATACTATACTATACTATACTATACTATACTATACTATACTATACTATACTATACTATACTATACTATACTATACTATACTATACTATACTATACTATACTATACTATACTATACTATACTATACTATACTATACTATACTATACTATACTATACTATACTATACTATACTATACTATACTATACTATACTATACTATACTATACTATACTATACTATACTATACTATACTATACTATACTATACTATACTATACTATACTATACTATACTATACTATACTATACTATACTATACTATACTATACTATACTATACTATACTATACTATACTATACTATACTATACTATACTATACTATACTATACTATACTATACTATACTATACTATACTATACTATACTATACTATACTATACTATACTATACTATACTATACTATACTATACTATACTATACTATACTATACTATACTATACTATACTATACTATACTATACTATACTATACTATACTATACTATACTATACTATACTATACTATACTATACTATACTATACTATACTATACTATACTATACTATACTATACTATACTATACTATACTATACTATACTATACTATACTATACTATACTATACTATACTATACTATACTATACTATACTATACTATACTATACTATACTATACTATACTATACTATACTATACTATACTATACTATACTATACTATACTATACTATACTATACTATACTATACTATACTATACTATACTATACTATACTATACTATACTATACTATACTATACTATACTATACTATACTATACTATACTATACTATACTATACTATACTATACTATACTATACTATACTATACTATACTATACTATACTATACTATACTATACTATACTATACTATACTATACTATACTATACTATACTATACTATACTATACTATACTATACTATACTATACTATACTATACTATACTATACTATACTATACTATACTATACTATACTATACTATACTATACTATACTATACTATACTATACTATACTATACTATACTATACTATACTATACTATACTATACTATACTATACTATACTATACTATACTATACTATACTATACTATACTATACTATACTATACTATACTATACTATACTATACTATACTATACTATACTATACTATACTATACTATACTATACTATACTATACTATACTATACTATACTATACTATACTATACTATACTATACTATACTATACTATACTATACTATACTATACTATACTATACTATACTATACTATACTATACTATACTATACTATACTATACTATACTATACTATACTATAACTCTAAGTACACGGTATATTCTAGTACATAAACCAATTTGATGCTGCTCATTTGCTGCTGCTTTAATTAAGGTGATAAAGCTGAGCCAAGAGGCTACTGAGGCTCACTCAACAACAAAAAGAAAGGCAGCTTAATTAAATTAAATTAAAAAATATATATAAAATAAGTAGCATGTTAGAACGGGTATGCAAATTAGCGAACAGCTTAAGAAATTACTCAAAAAAATATATATATAATATTTATATATATATATGTATATAATTTATATCTCTGCAACCCTCCCAAGTACTTGGCTTTTATGCCTAACGACAATCATCTTGCTGAGTCGCTTCATTTGTGATGAAACTTTGTGTCTCAATTATGCAAGTGATGAGCATGTGTGTGTGTGTGTGTGTGTGTGTGTGAATGTATATACAAATTTTATGATGATACCAATTAAAGCCACTCACATGACAGCAACCGTGCAACTCCTGTGTGTGTGTGTGTGTGTGTCTTGGCACACGCTTAATTAGCAACACCTACAACAAATTCCTGCCTGTACCCAGGCCCCTTTGGCGGCATAACAAACTTTTTAATTATGTGATAATATATTTAACTTGTTTATGCATGCCCCGCCCACAACGCACTGATATAAACCACGCCCCCGTCCCCATAGCGCTCCTGCTGCTGCCTTTTGCCTCATTGAAGCAGTCGAACTCAACTGACAAAGCATTGAAAGTATATTTTATATCTATGGCACACCGAATATGAAATTGCCTTTGTTTAAGGATCTTTATTAGCTGAGGGATGTATTTGGAGAGTTTAAGAAGTAAATATGCCAAGAAATTAGATAGAGCAAGCTAGAAGAAGTTATGAGAAGATGTAATAAGAAACTAGATAATGCAACTTCTTAAGATTTTTTTTTGAGTCATATTATGATATAATTTGACTTTGGAAATTAATTTTCAATAAATTTTTATGAGAAGTTATGAGAAGATGTAATAAGAAACTAGATAAAGAAAATTTTTAAAATATTATTTTAAGTCATATTATGAAGTTATTTGACTTTGGAAAATAATTTTTGATAAATTTTTATTTTGAGGTTTTGATTGAATTATGTTGAATAATAGTTAATGCATAAAAATCCAACTGTTCCAATGACAGGCTTATGGCAAAGTAGTTGACTGATGATTAGGGTGACCATACGTCCTGGAATTCCGGAACATGTCCCGCTTTTGTCAAGACAAGTGAAGAATTTTTTTGAGGAAAGCAGCGCAGAAAAACAGTTTTTTGCAACAAAGTCGTCGACCGTCCCGGAATGGCCTGAGGCCGATCTGGTCACCCTATGCATATAACATATTTATAGTGGGAAAGTTAAGTGTAATCAAGAGTTCTCAGAAAACACTGACTGCTATAGCTACATAATCCACATACATATATAAAATACACATATAATAATAAAACAATAATATATAATATATATTAATAAAATAATAATATATAATATATATCAATAAAATAATAATATATATTAATATAATAAAATATATAAATCTAATAAATTACATAAAAATTCACACAAAATAACATTTTTCATTCGATTCCTTATATGAAGCTAAAGCAATTGAGATCAAATTAAGAACAAATAACTCTTTGTCTTTAAGATATTAATCTTCAAGATATTTTTAACAACAAAACTAAGTTGAAACAAAAAAAGTTACTAAAACAAATAACATAATTGCCATATACTATAGGATGCAGCAAAAGTAATCACAAAATAATCTTTATTTTTAATGAATTTTATTCTGCTTGCGAAATTTGTTTATTCAATTCATTGGAATTTATATCGGCCAAGTGGCCATTGGAATTTATTCCAACATGCGGAGAAAATGATATCGGAGTTGACGATCACACTCTTAGGGCATTTTCCATCACTCTTGCGAGAACTTCGGGCGCCAGGCTCTCGCATTCCTAGCAAAGATTCTCCTTAAGCGCTTCAAGAGTCTGAGACTTGGTGAGCTGTAAGTCCGCAACTAGAACAGTTAAGTCCCTTGAGAAACGATAGATTAAGAGACCTGGAAAAGCTTTCTTCATTAATTATTCCGCGTTCTTGTCGAGTAAACCGATTCATGGTTTGTCAATTTGTACTCTGCATTTGTTTACTTCACAAATATCAAAACTGAGCTATCATTTGGCTTCATATGTAAAAGTTATAGCTTTTACCATAAGGTGATTGCTCTATGGCAGTCTGATCTCATATTTGTCTAAATAGTAACACATTATTCGAGTTATTTGTACTTAAATATATTTTTAACAACAAAACTAAATTTAAAACAAAACCATAATATCCTGATTTCCCATTTTCAATGGGTTCAGAGTATAACAAACAAAAATTACTAAAACAGATAACATAATTGCCATATAATATAATCTTATGCTGTAATTGATTTATAATGAACTTATCTATCGTTTTGCAACCCAAACGAATGCCCTCTCATATTTCTACTATAATTACTACAGACACTCTCTATTGTTAAGCCGAAACTTTATCTTTGTCTTGAATATCTCTCTTCTTTTGATTTTACTTTATGATTTCGTATCATCTGCTCGCTTTCATATCGATATTGCCCTCTCATCTATGCGTTGCACAATTCCTAACAAACTGCTAATACTCTATGCTAGAGTGTACAAAAAAATACATAAAAATACTTGTAATCCCACAAACGAAATACAACAACAACAACAACAGCAACACCAACAACAACACCAACAACAACAACAACAACAACAACAACAACAACAAACGTTAACAATTCAAATGAGCAGAAAAGTTCCGAAATGGCACCCAAATGGACTCAGATGCAGGTGAATGGCCAGCAAAATATTGCAGAGATTTTGGTCGGCGCAAATTATGCGACGACTCTCTCTCTCCCTTTCACTCTCCCTCTCACTCTCTCTCACTCTCTCCCTCTCTTCATCTCTCTCTCTTGCTTACTTTCTCTCACTCTCTCTTTATCTTGTTGGTGCATTTGGAAATCTGTTGCCGCAACTCGCGTTGTTCGCAACGCGCAAATATTTAACGGCTGCTACATATGTGCACCCTTGCCACATACATATGCACGTACACACACACACACACACACATATGTGCACACACAAACGCTGACTAAAAGGTATGAAAACATTCTTTGCTGTGGTTTCCATTGTTTTTCTACATTTCCGTTTGGTTGGCGTTGCATTTTTGGCATTCGCGCTTTGATAGCCTCCCCGGTGGCAATGGCAATCGCAGGTCGCCGTTGCCCGTTGGCCGTTGGCCGTTCGCTGTTGGCCAACTCACATGGTTTACGGTTCACCGTTGCCCAAATGAAAGGATAAATGAGCTCAAAGTTACATTTCTCTGTACATTATTTGCTCTGTCATTGTTATTGGGGGGCATTTGAATAAATCGAATGCCCAACACGCATTGAATTTCCACCGATATATATATCTACCATAATGAGTCAGATGTTCTCTAGTGCTAAAACCCAAACTTTGTATATCAATTTTATATAATTTTTCTTTCTTTTCATCTACCCAACTGCCTCTTGATCTGGTTAACCTTCTAGACTATATTCTGTATACCAACCTTAACCTCAACCCCCAGCCTCGATCTCTCGATCTGTCAGCTTGCCTCTCTGTCTATCGATCTGCTGAGCTGTCAATCGATAGACAATCGCTAAAAATCGATTTTATCCAACACTCTTTGCTCTGTACTCCTAGCTGCAGTTCTCTGCTCTGTTGCAATAGTTAAGCTAAGACCATTTACAGTTGCTTTATCAACTAATTGAAATGTATTTCATCTGCATGGCTCCTGTTTAGCTGAGCCAGGCCCACGCCCTCCTCCCACGCCCCCACACCATGCGCTGACCAGTCGACAAGCAATCATCGGCCACATTTGTGTTTAGTGTTGGCATTGCAATTTTTGGACAAGGCAAATAGATGCGCCCAACGTAGTCCTGGGCCAGATACAGGAGCGTGGGCCAGTGGGAGTGGAGGATGAACAAAACTGTCAGACAAATCAAACTCAACTCTCAACGATTGGAGCACGTTTTCAATATGGTTTGTTAGTGTGGCCACCACGGCGTTGCTGCTGATGAATGTCGATGTGAATGGGAGGATGTGGATGGAGTTGTGGAGATGCGTATGTGGGCAATGGACGGATATACACATGGTGACGCTGTCAGCCAGTCGTATATGAAGAGAGGGAGGGTCGGATGTCACCTTATTCTGAGGGCTGCTGGTTCGGTTTTTGGTTAGTTTTTCGAGCATGGCCCAAATGCCGAATATTGATTTGAATCAATTAATTCGTGCGGTTGTCGCTGGAATTACTCCCTCGAATCTAATTAATTTTAATGCTCCAATACATACAGAAATTCACACACACACACACACACCGATACACCGACACGCCGACATATAGACACACAGACAGAGGCGACAGTTTGGCAACGTTTTAGTTAGTCGCAACGAACGAAAATGTATATTGAAGTCGAATTATGCAATTTGCTACTAAATTGATTGCATTTGCACAGCTGCAGATTTAGCTGGGCAAAGGAAAGAGACAGCCAGCACAGCTAAACAGAGATGGCACATATATAGAGAACATAGTGTACAGTCTAACTAACTAGATGCATACGTATGTATATACATATAGAAAGCGCAATGAAATTATTACCAAAAAAAAAGAAGAAGAAGGCGGGGGGATGAGAAAAAACACAAATAAAATGTTGGTTCATTAAAAAGTAAGTCTGGCTTCAGTTGGGTTTGTGAGTTAATCCGATTCAATGTGGAAATTAAAGGGAATTCTTTAACTTTATTATATGATTGGTAGCAATATAGATATACATTATATATGTATATATATATATATATTATCAATATCAATTGCTGCTCATTGATTGTCTCCTCGATCTCATGGAGCGCTGAAATCTCGCATCTGAAGCATTAATAAACAAACTCGGGATGGTGGTGATATGCAACCAGTCGACTCAATTCAAATATATATGAAATGTATGCACATATCTGCATCTCTTTATGCTTCTGAATACTGCTCTTCTATGTGATTCTCATGGATTCCGAAAATATCTTGTTTCTTTTTGCTAGTCTCTCAAAATATTCGCAAATAAGTCCTCAACTTCAATATCCACATTGAATAGCTCTTCTGAATACTGCTCTTCTATGTGATTCTCATGAATTGAAAAAAAATATCATGCTTCTTTTTGCTAGTCTCCCAATACATTGTCAAATTAGACCTCAATTACAATATTCACATTGAATAGCTCTTCTGAATACTGCTCTTCTATGTAATTCTCATGAATTGATGAAATTTCATTTTTTTTTTCTAGTCTCTCAATACATTGTCAAATTAGACCTCAATTTCAATATCCACATCGAAAGGTTCTTTATAAAGGGGCGTGGTCAACACAGAGGTATACATATGTATAAAATGTATATATATTTATGTTGTTTTATATGAGATTTGCCTAGTAGAGTAGCATTCAGAATCAGCACTAAGAAAGACAGACAGGGCATACACTTCATATATAGTTTATGTTATAAACATATATATATGCATATATTATGACTCTATCTGCTATTCTTTGTATTTCTGCATACTGCTCTTCTATGCAATTCTCATGAATTTAAAAAGCACAGCAGTTCTTAATGGTTTTGCTTGAGCTCTTTCTTAAGACAAACTACAAATGATATTATACATATATATAATATTTAATAACTTTACAAAAAGAGAAAACAACTTTTTGTAGTAATACTTAGAAATATATATTCAATAATAATAATATATACTCTTAATCTACATATCTACCCAGCGTCTAAACAACATCTACATCTAATCTACATCTAACTATATCATATATATACTATATACAACAAACCAGTTGGCAATAAAGTTTTCATTGCTCTTCTATGCAATTCTCATGAATTTAAAAAAAAACACCGCAGTTCTTAATGGTTTTCCTTGAGCTGTTTCTTAAGCCAAACTTAGCAATTACAAATTTTATTATTTATATATCATATTTAATAACTTTGCAAAAAGAGAAAACTACTTTTTGTAGTAGTTCCAACAAATATATATCCAATAATAATAATATATACATATCTACCCAACGTCTAAGCTACATCTACATCTAATCTACAGCAACTATATATCATAATGAACAAATCACTTTTCAATAAACTTTTCATATAGACAACATTTGCATTTCTCTCTCTTAATAGGGTATTTAATTTTCGGTTTTGTGTGATTTCATTTAGTTTTTGCATATATTTATATATATTTTAAATTGGCGGCAAAAATCATATTTCATATTTCATATATCATATTTAATAAAATGCGCTGCATGCATTATTATTATATTCATTATATTAAGCATATTTCTATTATTTTCGGCTGGAAGCAATCAAACTGTTAAACATTCAAAGCGCTGACCACTCCAGCCAAACGCACAAAAAGCGAAACTCGTTGCGTTTACCGCACAAAAGGTTAACCCATACACACACGCACACACACACTCGCACACACACACACATTGTTGTTGTTGTTGTTGTTGTTGTTGTTCATGTTTTTGGCAGCTGCAGCCGCGACTATGGCACCAAAAATGATTTTGATTTTTGGCAATTGCAAAATAAATACGATCATTTTAAAACAAAATGGCAACAACAATGCACAAGTATGTGCGTGCGTGTGTGCGTGTGTGTGTGTGTGTGTGTGTATGCCTACATGTGTATGATATGATTTGAATACATTTTGGGGACCCGGGCCGAATGATTTGAAATCGTTTTGCGGTTTTTACGAGTTGCAAATCATTTTAATTAAAATATCAAAATTAGAAAATGGAAAATGATTACATTATTCATTAGTTTTCATTACGCATGTTTATTTATTAGCAAACATTTGTGGCTCGTTGCACTTTTCGTTGCGCTTACGGCACGCCTGGCGCCATCTAGCGGCGCCTGTTGCTCCCAACATGAGATGAGCAGCTAGAAAAAAAAAAAAACAGAAAACGAAAAAGCAGAAAAGAAAAAATATCATAAGCAATTTTCATAAGCAGCGAAAAGCTTGCAAAGTTTTCTTAACTTTTCTTAGCAGCAAAAAATTGACTTCCGAAATACTTGAGGGTTGCCCCGTGTGTGCGTGTGTGTGTGTGTGTGTGTGTGTGTGTGGGTATTGCTGCGCGTCTGCGCATAACTTTTAACTTAGACATTCACCCCCTTTCACGACCAGAGACCTGACTCGGCGTTTCCTTGACGCACCAAGTCCAAGACGTTGGCCAAGGCGCAACTTTGCATTGCTTGGCGGATTTTTTTTTCTTCTTACATACTTTTCGCTGCCAGCTGACTTTTTTTTCGAGCTGAGTTGCCGCCCAAAGCTAACAGATGGCGCCAGCTAAAAGCTTTGGCGCTGCTCTTAAGTCTTAAGTAAATTGTTTCTAACTGTATTTTCTTCTCTTTTTCCTTCTTTTTTTTGTATTTATATTTATTTTTGGCAAATGATTGAATTGATAACTGCTTGTTCCAAGGAATCGCCATTATTTTATATGCACACACACACACACACGCGCACACTTACGCTTGCATGCTTTAAGGGTAAGTCGCACACACACACACACACACACACAGAGAGCGACGACGCCTCATGCTCTGTTCGAGCGTAAGGCATTTCGACCAATTATAAGTTGTGGTTAACCGCAACATTTATTCAAGAAAATGTTCGGCATATGCCTGACTGGGCGTGCGTGCGAGCGAGCAGGCAATAGTTCAAGAGCAACCGGGGCTGGGCTGGTCTGGGCTGAGCTGGGCTGGGCTGGGTTGGCTGAGCGCACTGGAAGCGAGTCTGAGGTGGAATATGTGACGTGAGTTGTGAGTGAGTTGTGTCTGGTTGTGGAAACTAGAAAGCTGGAAGGAAGCATTATTGAACTGAGCAAATGCTGCCTGCTGTGCACCAATTGAATTTTTATTTCAAATATTAATTAAATAATAAATAAATTTATATAGATGGAAGAATTCAATTGAGTCAAGTTCTGAAATGTTGGGTATTATTGGCTAGAGTCTATTGAGGGTTTTGGTAAATTTATGTTTTTTATTTAAATGAAAATTCAATTCACAAAAATTAGATATTTTATAGAATTTGCAGAAATTTAATTATAAATATAAATGAAAAATATTTTAAATTATTAAAATTGGAATTTTATTTAAATACTTTTTTGTAAAACAATTTGAAAAGTGAAAATATGAAATATAAACTAAAACTAAGAGCAAATGCCACTGCAGTTAGAGCTGCAGAGTCTTGGGCTAGCGCAAAGCAAAGCGCGTGAGAGCTCTGCTAAAGTCTCTTATACTAATATACTTTGATCAGAGGATCAAACTGTGAAATTCACTTACAGCCTAAGCGCATCTGCTTGCGAACTGGAATACGAGAGAGCAAATGGCATTCCAGTTAGAGCAGCAGAGACTTGGGCTAACGCAGAGCAACACCTCTAGCACTCTTATAAAATCTCTTATACCTTAAACAAAGAATCAAATTGTGAACTTTACTTGCATCCTCAGCTCATCTAACTGTGAACTGTGCCAAGACTAAGGCTGCAAACAGAGTGCGCGCTAAGACGAAGACGAAAATGAAGACGAAGCTGAAGACGAAAAACAGTGCAGAACAAATCATATGAATTCGCTCGCCCGCAAGCATAGAGCGCGCTGAGACGAAGATGAAGATGAAGACGAAACGCAAGCAATCAGCTTCAAACGCTGCTGTACTGAATTTGGAGACGAATCGCTTGCTATTTTAAATAATTTTTTACCTTAACCTCACATAATTGGGGTTTTATTAATATTAGTCAAATTTTTAATAATTAGTGGTTCAATTTTTATTAAAATGTAATCAAATGTGCTCGTTTTCATTAATTTGATGAAAGACTCAAACAGTGAAATTTACTTGCCCACTCAACTCATCTAACTGTGAACTGTGCTAAGACAAAGAGCAACTGAAATTGTATATAAAGCAGCATAATCGTGGGCTAGCGCAAAGCCCTTGAGAGCTCTTATAAAATCTCTTATACTCTTATACTTTGATGGATTCAATTGTGAAATTTACTTGCATCCTCAACTCATCTATCAGTGAACTAAACTAACACTTAATGCTTATAAATTGCATTTAATGCAGCACAGTCTTGGCGGCACAGACTTGGCACAAAGTCCTCTAGTGCTCTTATAAAATCTCGTATACCTTGATCAAATTGAAAAATTTACTTGCATCCTCAGCTGAACTGTGCTAAGACAAAGAGCCACTGGAATTGTATTTAAAGCAGCATTGACTTGGGCTAGCGCACATCAAAGCCCTTTAGAACTCTTATAAAATCTCTTATACTCTAATACTTATATCAAAGGATTCAATTGAGAAATTTACTTGCCCACTCAACTCATCTGTCAGTGAACTGAACCAAGACTTAATGCTTATAAAATTGCATTTAATGCAGCACAGTCTTGGCGGAACAGACTTCGCACAAAGTCCTCAAGCACTCTTATAAAATCTCTTATACCTTGATCAAATTGAGAAATTTACTTGCAGCCTTAGCTCATCTGTCTGTGAACTGGAATGAGACAGAGTAGTCATTGCAGTTAGAGCAGCAGAGACTTAGGCTAACGCAGAGCAAAGTCCTCTAACACTCTTAAAAAATCTCTTATACTTTGATCAAGGAATAAAAAATTTGGAATTGCAACTCATCTATCAGTGAACTGAACTAAGACTAAATGCTAATAAAATTGCATTTAATGCAGCACAGACTTGACAAACTCCTCTAGTGCTCTTATAAAATCTCTTCTACCTTGATCAAATTGAGAAATTTACTTGCAGCCTTAGCTCATCTGTCTGTTGTGGCATTAGCATAAAAGGCGTAAGCAACTTAGCTCAGTGCCTTGGCATGTTAGATTAATAGTTTTAGCAGGTTGAAGCGAATCGCCTTTGGAGTCGGCAACCGCCGAGACAATATGTCGGTGCAGAGGCAGACACGGGCAGACGGACAGACGGGCAGACGGGCGCACGGGCGCACACCTTAGCCAGCCACAGGGCCAACGTTGCGACATTAGTTTAGCGTAAAATCCATTAAAAATCCATTCTAATATATGTCAGGCTAAGGCAGCGCATGCCACAGCGCATAATGAGTGACGGGCGGTTGGGTGGGTGGTTGGGTGGTTGGGTGGTTGGTTGGTTGGTTGGTTGGCCTCAGCTGACAGCTTAAAATAAGATACCACATGCTCTTTGTGCGCTGTCTTTGCACTTTTCCCACTTTGCCCACTTTCCTCACTTTCCCACAGTTTTTGCCACTTTTTCGCTTTTCCACTTTTCCACTTTACCTTTTGGCTTAAGTGCGACGATGCCATTTTTCAGCGAGCCGCAGAGCGACGCGACGTGGAGCAGGCGTTGGGTACGGGGCACGGGGCAGGCCAAGTGCTTGCCACACTAATGAAACTACGAGATTGAGGGACGAGCATAAAGCCAAAGCAACTTCAATGTGCTACTGCCAAAAATTTTGACATTCTCATCAAGTGAGCCAGCCACTCAGCCACTCAGCCAACCACCCAGCCACCCACTCAGCCCCGCGTGCAGACGCAGCATGTTATAGCCGCCGCTTTTTATTGATTTCATAAAATTTTTATTAATAAACATTCGTGAAATATCCTGGCTGCACAAAATTGAAACACTGCGGAATTTTTTAATGGAAGCAAACAGCTAGCCAAAAAAAAACAAAAAAAAAACAAAAAATATGAAAATAGAAGAAAAAAAAATATATAAAAATAATAATAAAAAGACGAAAGCGAAATTCAAACCAGCAACAACAGCAACAATTTAGCGCAAATCAGCGTAATAAAATGTGCCAAGAAGAAGCAGCAGCTGAAGAAGCTAAAGTTGCTGTGGCAAGTGGCAGTGGCAAGTGGCAAGTGGCAAGCGGCAAGCGGCAAGCGGCAGCAATTAAAATAGCGCTTGGCCCCGTCGGCCAAAAGAGACTTCAAAAAATGCCAAAAAGTTCAAATACTAATGAATTATCCTTTATTAGGATAATGTATGATGTGGTTCACTGAAGAGTTTGCCTCTTCACGCAGCAACAACAACAACAACAACAACAACAACAAACAACAACAACAACAACAAAACAAACAACGTCGACAAGTCGAAAATGTTGCGCTGACTTACAACAGAGAAAAGAGTCCATTTGTTATCAAATGCAGACAGAGGCGAGTGTTAGATATATATAGATATATATATATATAAATATTTAAATTAATTATTAAATATATAACTTATATAATCTTATCTCTCAATACACTTTAAGTTAAGACTTGTAGCTAGTTAAAAGTTTAGTGTATTAGAGATTCGTTGTGTCTCGCTCCGGCCAAGTTGTTCTTCAGTTGTTTTGTAATGTTGCTCTGCGGACTTATCTCCGCCTCTAGGGTTGCAGTCAGTTGAGGTTGGAGGGGGGGGGGGGGCTGGATTTTGGGGCAACTGCGGCTAGGATACTGTTGGCAATTTATGAAAAGAGCCAAATTAATCAGACTAATAACGAAAACACGCCGACGAAAAGGCGGCTGGGCAAAAAAGAAATGGCTTGCAAAGGCAGGCAGGATGGGGGTGCGGATGGGGGTGCGGGTGCTACTACGTTGGAGTGCTCTGATGAAGGCAACAACAACAACAACAACAACAACAACAACAACAACAAGCAGCAAAAACTTATGCAAAGTTTTCTTAATGAAAAGATTTACGATGGCAATACTCAAAATTAGCAAAAACTGAGGTTGTGGTAAACAATAAGCGCTGGGACGAGCTGACAGCGAAGTCAGTGGGCGACAGAGGTAGCAGGGGGCGTGGCAGTGGCAGTGGGCTGCTGGACTGCTGGACTGGTTAGTAGCTGTTGGCTGGCTAGCTGGCTGACTGGCTGGCTGGCTGACTGGATACTTATAAAGTTTTTACTGCCAGTGCAGAGACTTCACCGCCAGCGGTTGAAATAACAAACTTTATGAGAAATTTGTGAACCTTCTTCTATAGTTTTTTTCTGTTCCAGTTTGTTGCCGTTGCCGTTGCCATTGCCGTTGCCGTTTGTGCCTTGGGCAACTGACCAGGGCTGCACTCATTTTTGTGGTCAACTGTGGGCAGTCGATAGAGCTGACTGGCCTAGCCAGCCCAATTAGCATTCATATTTGAATAAATATACATCTATATACATTTTGTTGACCCATGACCAACACACACACACAAATTAGAAAGAGCAAAAAAAGAATCGAAAACTGAACTAAATATGAAATTAATAAACTGCAGAGCTGCCATGACAACTTGCAACCAGATTTTGAGCATTGCGGACAAGACTTAGAGTTTAGCTAGCCAGACGTGCCATTGTGCTGGGTCGTTGGAGCAGAGATTATTAAAATAATTCGCATGACATCAATTCACTTGATTAGAAATGATGATCCGGCCAGGTGTACTCGACTAGCAGATGCCCAATAGTTAGTAAGTATCAAGAGATATGGAAATATTAGCAGAGCAGATATCAACCGACAATGCTCGACTATCAGATGCCCAAACACTTGATGGCTATCAAGAGACATGGAAATAGTGGGAGAGCAGCTATTATCTCAGTTGATACAAAATAATGACATAGCCGGCAATGCGCGACTAGCAGATACTCCTTACTTAGTAGTAGTAGTAGTGTATTTAGTAGTAGTAATGTATTCTTCATGTTATTATTCGCATACTTAATACAATTTGTGGAACAGATAGTCGTGAATCACAGTAAACTTACATCTTTGATTTTTTCCTCCAAAGATAAAACTACAAATCTTGCCATAGTAATTATGCCTTGAACCCATTGAAAATGGGAAATCAGGGTATAATGTTTTTGTGAAATGTATGTAACAGGCAGAAGGAGACATCGCAGACCCCATAAAGTATATATATTCTTGATCAGGACAACCAGCTGAGTTGAAATAGCCCTGTCCGTCTGTCCGTCCGTCTTATGCGTACGTGCGTATGCATGTGTGTATGTGTGTGTGTGTCTCGAAATATTTGTATATGTAAAATAAGCATATCATGTTGGGAAGATTGGCTCTTCGCAGGGTTCAGGGTATCTCTTAGTCGAGCAGTCTCGACTAGAGCACTCTTACATGTTTTTCTCCTAAGGAATATCCATTTCGTGACGTATGCAAAAAAATATTGTAACTATGATTGACAAACTTAAGCGAGATATTAACTATTGAATCTGTCTGCACTGACTTGTAGACAAACTTTTTGCAATCATATTTTGTAAGATTTATTCAACATTTCTTAAAAAAATATTTTCTGATATGATGCAATTTTTATTTTATTTTATTTTAAGTAGATGAATAATACTGAATTCTCTAAAAAAAACTGAAGGACTATAGATCGAATAAAATAAAAAAATATTTAACTTTAATGAAGAACGTGAAGGATGCGCTCTCTCTCTCTCTCTCTCCCTTTGAAATATATAGAATATAGCTCATATGGCTAAATGAAAGTCTAACTATTAAAGACTTTTGCCATATAAACTAAGTGAAATTCCATTCCAGTAAATATTCCATTTAATTCAGTTGGTTCTAATCAAATGGAATATTGAATTTGAACATACAAAAATTCTATATTTAATCTAACAAATAATACGCCCATTCACTCCACACACATCTAAAGGGTATCGAAATTTATTCCTTAAAAAAATTTCAGATATTCACATTTTGAAAAGCCGCAATATATTTGGATTTCTTAATATATAAATACCATAAAAATTTGTATTTAAAGTCGCGCAAGTATCAATTCTCAAATTGAATTGAATTTCTTTGCCTTTCTCTTTTTTTTTTTGTTGTTGTTGCTTAAATCGATTCCATGGAATGCCACAAATGCCACTTCCTTTAGCCCGCACCCAAAAACCCTTCCACACGAGCTACAGCAGCATCGGCATAAATATATACATATATAGAGCAAAAAAGAAGGGTTAAAACAATAGAAAATGTTGCCAGCGACAATGTGAACCAGAATAACGACGAGTGGTTGGGTGCTTCCAGCTGAAGTTGAAGTTGGAGTTGAAGTTCGAATTGGAGTTGGAGTTGAGAGTTGGGAGCTGGGAGTTGGAGGGCTCAAGCTTCGCCAAACAATTCTTTATGTGTATTACGCTGGGAACGTTTTTAACGGCCCGTTCAGCTGTTGTGCTATATAGTATGGCTACGTTTGCTCCTCCTGCCCACCCCCCCGTCTGGCGGCTGGGCGAGCCAAATCATTATTACAACAACAATGAACTCTAAGCGCTATTGCTCGCTGCTGCTGCTGTTGCTGCTGCTGTTGCTTCGGCTTCTGTTGCTGCTGCTGTTACTGTTTCGACTTCTGCATCTGTTTTCAGCGCCGTAAGCCTTGCGCCCCATTTGCTTGGCATTTTTCAACTGCTGCAGTCGTGCCGTCCTGCCGTCCTCCCGTCCTCCCGTCCTCCCGTCCTGCCGTCCTGCCGTCCTTGCGTCCCTCAGCTCGATGCGCAGACGAACCCAGTGCGGACATCGAATCCTTTCGTTCATAAATCAAGTCTTTGGTTTAATTAAATCTTGTGTTGGCGGTAAAAACGCTGAAAGAAAAAACCAAAAAGAAGAAAACAAAACAAAAATCAGTGAACAATGTCCTGGCACGACTAGCACATACCCTTGACTTAAGCACTTGCTGAAGAAGTAAATAAACATTTTAAAGAAAATTAATTAATTAAAATATATAAATTTATAAATTTTTGATTATTTTTTGTAGCTCTCAGATATAGTCCCAATTTGCGTGGTATTACAAAGTCCACCTACTGACGGCTGCTTCATGCCCAAGTGTGAGCCGAATAAGTACAAGAAATGTGAGCCAAATATTGTACATAGCTGCAGGCGCTCACTGTGCTGAGAGACTTTTGGGAGAGAGTGTTAGGAGCCCTGTTAAGGGCAAAGCCAACACAATGCCACGTTATAAAATTTCGCCGTGGTTACCTCTCTCTCTCTCTCACAATTTTCTTTTTCTAGCTCATTTCCGCTTTCTGGTTTGGATTCGGGATTTTTAGGCTCTGCAATTGAAAACATTTACAAAAATTATAAAGAAAATTACATTTTTTGTGTAGCACTTGACTTGACAAAGCTTGAGTGAAATAAGTATCATATATTGCTGTATATTATCTATAATAATATATTATATAAGTTATTATCTATAAAATAATATAATAATATACTATATATATAATATTTTGTAATATTATTTATTTAAAAATTGCAACTAGAAAACTAAATATGCTTTGAAAAATATATATGAAAAAAAAGCTTAGAATAAAGCCTTGAATTAGATACAAGATCTTGTGGAAGTAAGTTAATGATATATCAATATTAACGATTTATTATATAGTTTATGTTATGTTATAGAGCAATATGGGACCTGCCAGTACCTATGGATACTATACTTCCAGTGCTCATCTAATCCTCAAATATGTATAAATATGTAAATACCAAATATGTCAAATATATATATATAAAACTAAACATATAATACTATATATAGTATATAATTAGGACAACTTCAAGCCGAAGGCCTTAGCAGCCAGCGCTTGAGTAATAAGCTAGAATTTAATTTGAATTATAAAATAAAAATAAAGAAATACTTCCAATAAGAACTAATATATATATATATATATATATATTTATGTCTTTTACGACTGTTTTATTAAAAAATATAATTTAATTTAAAAAAAGTCGGAGCTTGCTTCTTTTTATTTGATTCGTTGTGGAAGATTGATAATCAGAATTAAGACTAAAGATACAATTGTTCTTACACTTCTATTTATACGAATACAACTTCCGCTTCTAGGCTAAAAGCTTAGAATTGATCTGCGTGTTCAATTTGTATATATATGATTGAGCTGTGATAATGTTTATGATAGAGAGATTTGATGTTTGTCATCAAGTTTTGATTTGGGAATTGGCTGACCGATATACGACTATATATATATATATATATATATTAAAAATATATTTTAAAATATATTTATTATTATATATATATATAATTATTTCTATGTAAAATTTAAATCAATATTTATTGCTCTAGCCTAACAATGTGGGAATGGGTTTAATATAATATTTTATTATATTTTTCTTTATATATATTCCTTTAAAGATTCCTTCTATTTTTATTATTAATGTATAAATATATATTTAAAATTAATTAATAATATAATATTTTATTATATTTTTCTTTATATATATTTTTATATATTTTCCTTTAAAGATTCCTTCTATTTTTATTAATAATGTATAAATATATTTTTAAAATTAATTAATAATATAATATTTTATTATATTTTTCTTAATATAAATTTTTATATATTTTCCTTTAAAGATTCCTTCTATTTAATTATTATTATTACTATTATTCTATTATTAATGTATAAATATATTTCTAAAATTAATTAATAATATAATATTTTATTATATTTTTCTATATATATATTTTTATGTATTTTCCTTTAAGAATACTTGTATTATTATTATTAATGTATAAATATATATTTTAAAATTTTTTCACATTAAATTATATAAAATATTTCCCATTTCTTTTTCGTTGCTATAAACTCTTCTGAGTTCTGAGTTATGTTTAAAGCGCATATAAAATTTCGTTGCCAGTTAAAGGCGCAAAACAGAAAATTGCTATGAAATGGAATATTGTTGAATATTGTTCGCAGGCGCTAAATACAGGGAAACGGGGTTTTTGCCTTTGTCGTTGTCGTTGTGGAAATGACGCAAGGAAAGCGCAGAGAAAAACGGGCAAAAGCGAGCGCATTTAAAGTCACGGAACTAAAATGTGAGAAACCGAACAGCGACAACAAGTGATGAAATATAGTAAAAACCGAAAGGGAAACGTAAAATTGAATGCAGGACACGTTGCAGGATTTATGGCCAAAAGAAGCAGCCGCCAAACCCAGACTAATAAACACTGAGAGCCAGAAATTAACACCAGAGAGAGAGAGAGAGGGAGAGTGGGCGAAAGAGTGAGAGAGGGAGAGGGAGGGTTAAGGACAAGACACGAGAAACAGCAAAGTGGCTGTGAGAATTATAGGCAAATGCCAGCGGCATTTTGGCCAAATTTTACGTGATGCAATGTGCTGACGGGTTGCCAATGGGAGTTGAAAACTGACTGGATCTAGATTTGGACTTGGATTTGGATTTAGATTTGGACTTGGACCTGGTGGTTGAGTTGGCGATGCGGCCGTGCGGCAAAGGGCAAATGAAACGAAACGAAATGTAATGAAATCCTTTACCGTAAGAATTTCATGGACGTCAACACGTGCTCAGTGCGAGACAGAGCCGTTGACAGCGCACACCCACAGCCACAGCCAAATCCCCTTTTTGGCTCAACTTGTAACAATTTCTAATTCATATGTTGCCAAGGCAGCAGCACCAGGCTCGACCCGACCTCGATGATTTATGGTGGACGCACGCGAATACGAAATGAAAGGCGATACGACGCCACGTCCTTGGACTTACAGACAGCCTCAGCTACAGCTTCAGCTTCAGCTACGACTTCAGTCTGTTTAATCATTCAATAGGCAATTTGTTTGGCCCGCTTGCCGAACGCATCGAAATGAAATGAAATGAAATGTTTTACACATTAGACGCAGGCAGGAGGCACAACTACTTGCAGTTGGGCCATGCTCGGCGCTGGCCATGCATCTTCAGCAACCATATTTAATATCATTTGTCTTGCCTACGGGCGCCAGTGTGCGGTTTAAATGCCCGCCCGCCCCAACAGCACCACCACCACCCTATCAGACACACCATCGGCTCAGCCCAGTCCAGTGTCTCATGTGTGGGGTTCGAGGTCGGGTCGTGTTGTGATTTATGATTATCAAAGTATTTGTTACCTTTATGTCCAAGTTATTTGCTCGCACATAAATCATTTCGCTGACCCAACTTTGGCGCTTTGATTAATTTCTTCAATTGCTGTCGCGATTGGCGGCCTGAGCAAACGACAGCCCACCTCCCCCCTCCCCCGCCCCCTCCATGCCAAAGTGTTAACGGCCAACATAACTCAACTCAGCGGTCAACAAGCTACGCACAAATCAGCGTAGCAAACGCAATTGAATTTATTTTTATTGGCCAATCTACGAAAGGGATTTATTATATAAAAAATATATATTTAATATATATTTATTATAATATAAAACTGCCTAAAATTGCCTGTAAATATCATTGATCTCTTAGTAATAATTAAGATTAACATTTTCTATATTTTTTTAAATTTTTTATATCATTTTAGCTTCACTTATTTAGTCATTTACTCTGTAGAATATATATCATGAATTTAAAACCAAGTAGCGCCACCTGTGGGCTAGTTTCAGAACTTTTCAAGCCTGATTCAAAGTTAAGCTAAACATTGCCTTTGGCATTGCGATTCATACTTGCATTAGACAAAATTCCAAGACTTTAAAACCTATATATATATAGATATATACATTCTTTCTTGATTATCTATCCTATATACATATATTTATCACATTAGTAAGCTTAAAATTCAGTTGTATACATAAAATTCGCTGACTCGCTCAAATGGTCAATCACCCCTAGAGCTGTGGCAAAGCCTAAAAGTAAACTGAGCGCCATGAATTATATATTTGGATTTATTTGAGGCCAAGTAAAACAAATGACCCAACAATCGTCGTCGCCTTCGGAAAACGCACATTAACAACAAAAAAAAGGTCGGAACAAAAAGCAAACAGAGCACAATCAAAGTGGGTGGGTGGGGGGTGGGGAATGGGAAATGAAGTGGAGAAGAAGGCGAAAGAGCGCAAATAAATAAACGACAAAACACAAAGCATATTAGGCTAAGCTACTTGCGATTTCCGTTACATGCCCGCCGGCCAGTTCAGCTCGCTATAAAAATCCGGAAGCTGATTAGCCTTCCGCCATACCCAGAGCTGGCAAAGAGCCTGGCCGAGGGGCTCGCCCGGGTGGTTGAGTTTTATGAGGTACAAAAATTAACAACGCCTTTGGGGTTGTCTTGAGGCGGCCAAAGACGACGACAAAAAAAAAAAAAGAAACAAAAAAGTTGCCAAGTCTCATAATCGAAATTGGTCACAGGTGGCCCCCAGCAGTTGACCAATGCCATGGCCCCGGCTCCGGCGCCGGCCCTGCCCACCCCTGACCTGATCCCAACTCCAGCTCCGACCCCACTGTCCGACTTGACTTATTGAAATTAAATGTGCTAGCCAGCAGATAATACCCATTTAAGGCGTGTTTAGTTAAGTTGAGTTTGATTTGGGTGCTACGAGCTGCGTCCCGCTCCCTTGGCCATTAGCTGGCATTTACTTGAGTCCCAGTTGTGGCAGGAGCGTCCAGACGGCTGATTATATCAGCCCACACAGTCTATCGTTTTCATTGAGAATGCTTAATATAAGCTGAAGACTTGGGCGATAAAAAAAACCATATTGAACCAAGCTAAGACTGCTTTAAGCGGGAGTACTCGACTCAGAGATATCCTAACCAAGGTTTGAGGTAATTCAGTTTATATGTCGCTATGCATAGAGCATACACACAGATGCATACACACAGGTACCACATATACTATGCACACATACTCGTATCTCGAGCTTTTATAGCTTTATACATAGGTATAAATAGGCAGATATAGCTAATTCGATTCAACTATTGATATTGATCATTTTTATTATACCCTGAACCCATTGAAAATGGGAAATCAGGGTATAATGGTTATTGGTTGTTTGAACCTTATGTAGTGAAGCTTGCCTGCTTGTTATATACATTTTGAACAAACTGGTCTACTATGAATACCCACTTTTCATAAGCTTCGAGTATATAAATGTTAATAGATAATATATCCAGTAAACATAGTTCTAGAACAACTTTCAATATTTTCCAAGAAATAGTTGAAGATTTATAAGAAATTGCTTTAGTGATTGAATCTGAAGAATAATGAAATGTAAGGTCAGCTAAAAATTTTATCAATACGAATTAAAATTCAGAGAAAGTAAATTTATAGCATAACAAACTCAACCTGATTGATTTAGCCATACATTTGAAGCTGAACTTAAAATTCTGCTTGGTAATTACTTTTTAAACTAATTTAAATTCAAGATCTCCGAACATTTCTATATAACTTTTTCTGAAACTCCGATTTATTCATTATAAATTCTTAAAGTAGAATGATTATGAAATGAATGAAAGTCTAGATTTTCTCTAGTATATTTTCAAGTATATACACATAATAATTTCTATATATTTGTATTTATATTTATATTTATATTTATATTTATATTTATATTTATATTTATATTTATATTTATATTTATATTTATATTTATATTTATATTTATATTTATATTTATATTTATATTTATATTTATATTTATATTTATATTTATATTTATATTTATATTTATATTTATATTTATATTTATATTTATATTTATATTTATATTTATATTTATATTTATATTTATATTTATATTTATATTTATATTTATATTTATATTTATATTTATATTTATATTTATATTTATATTTATATTTATATTTATATTTATATTTATATTTATATTTATATTTATATTTATATTTATATTTATATTTATATTTATATTTATATTTATATTTATATTTATATTTATATTTATATTTATATTTATATTTATATTTATATTTATATTTATATTTATATTTATATTTATATTTATATTTATATTTATATTTATATTTATATTTATATTTATATTTATATTTATATTTATATTTATATTTATATTTATATTTATATTTATATTTATATTTATATTTATATTTATATTTATATTTATATTTATATTTATATTTATATTTATATTTATATTTATATTTATATTTATATTTATATTTATATTTTTATTTATATTTATATTTATATTTATATTTATATTTATATTTATATTTTTATTTATATTTATATTTATATTTATATTTATATTTATATTTATATTTATATTTATATTTATATTTATATATATATTTAATAATTTTTATATATTTATAATTTGTAATATTTATAATATAAAACATATATTTGGTCCGAAGAAATCCTAAAGCAAATCCTCAGCTACGTTTACTCAAGTTTCTCAAATGAAACTACTCTAAGAAAACCTTAAAGAAACCCAACAGCAAAGCCAATGGCTAGAAGAGTATAATAGTATAGTCCAGGCCCAGTTTAGACAAACTACTTTTTAATAAAAATACATCTCCATTGCCCCATGCATTCGTCTAAAACCGTTTTCGATAAAAATTGCAGACAGGCAAAAAGAAAATGGGCAAAAAATGTAACTGAATGGAGAAGGAGAACTTTACAGGATGACAAACAAGTTTGAGAGATAGATGGACAATATACTCTTGAAGTTCGTCAGCGGACACTTTGTCCACTAAGCCGAAGTGAACCCCAGACGACAAGCTGACACCGAATGTGTCAGGGCAAGCTGAAGACGGCCTGACGCCTGACATGCTGCTGGGCGCTCGACTCGACTTGACTTGGAGTTGCCTCAACTCGCCTCACCTCGCCCCACCTCGCCACGCCTCGCCTCGCCTCGCCACTGCTGTAAATTTTTAATCAAATCTGTGAAACGACAGCAGTCATTAATTTTCCTTCCGTGTCCAAGATTGTGGCCATTTTTCTTTTCGGCTTTGTCACGCCCTCTTCGACTACCTTTGTCACATTTGCATGTTGGGCCAAAAAGCGAAGACAAGACTGACCACAAGCTTTTAAAGGCGAGCAGACATACTCCGATTTCTTATCTTATCCCAAATGGAATAAGAGACTAAAGTTAAAATTTAAGTTCAAGCTGACTCAAGGAAATTAATGGAAATTAATTTTTTCTTTTATTTATATTTATATAATTAAGATGAAGCTAACATTAGTTGGTATGAAAAGTAGATTATGATTTTTCT
>JBAMCI010000107.1:21145000-21292500 GCA_037075265.1 Drosophila nigricruria
CGAACGGGTCCAAAACCTCCGCCGCTTCGGAGCACAAAAAGGACAATGGGCTCCCGGACCAAGGCACATATCCCTGAGAATTTAATGTCTCGTGTGGAAATCATTAACAAATGGCATAGAATTAAATTTGGCTTATGAGTTGGAACTGACAAATCGCCAACAGAAGATATGCCAGTGACTGGCGTTAAAATACGAAATTAACATACTAAAGTAAATGAGGCAACAATCCCTTGCCCCAAGGGCACAAACACACACACACTCAACATTTTGGACAAAAAGTGTAAAAACGTAAAAGGCAGAAATTAAAAATGAATAACATAAAATAAGGCAGACTTGGGTAGAAAGAAAATGGAATTCAGAGTTGGAATTGGTATCGGGCTCAATGGGGTTTGAGCGACAACCGGTTGTTGGACCTAAACATAAGCAGGGCTGTCGGAAGCAAATCAACACGTCTGGTTGGGCCACTACCCACTGGGTACTCGATCTCAGTCAAACATTGTGTGCGTGTGTGTGTGTGTGTGCGTGTGTGTGTGTGTGTGTGTGTCCTTCTTGGGGTTGTTTCATTTTAAATTGGTCGTCGTCGTCTTTATGTCACCTTTGACACCGTCTGGTCATTGGCATGACGAGGCATCCAAGGCTGTCGAGCAACTTCTTGTTGGAATTGGATTGCTTACTGTAGCGGTGGCTGCTCTCTATAAGCTTGTCAGCTAGCTGGGACAATTTGACGTCGTCCTGGCGACCATTCAGCTCCAGCTCAAGCTCACAATAATGACAGGAAGTTGGCTGGCTGACTGGCTGCCTGGCTGGCTGGCTGCCTGGCTGGCTGGCTGACTGGCAAGACCATCTTAAGAAACAATAATGACAACCTAATAAACTGTTGCCCCCGACAACAACGGCACATCAGCAGTAGCTGCTAGCGTCGCTTCGTATCAGTTTGAGGTTTAAACAGCTACGAAATAGAAGGACACACACCGCAGCTCATGCAGGGCTGAGCGAGTGGCGCTCAAGCGTTAAATAGAAAACTTTATGTCTGCTTCGTTACCTGGCAACACGCTTCCTTTAGCCCTGGCGACATCAATTGAAGCACCTTTTCGCCATACGCACACGCACGCACACGCACACGCACACATATCGGCTGCTCATTGCAATAAGTGGGCTTTCAATTAACATACTGCCTTGTGCGCCCTCTCTCCTCCCCTTTCAACCCTCTCCCTAACTCCTTCAGAAACATTCCTCGATGACACTCCACGCGCAAGCAATTTGACTTCAGGTCATTATTAACGCTTTCAGTTGGCGCCTGCCGATGCGTTTGGCCACCAGCGCCAGCTCCACACACATATCCTGCAGCCTTTGGCGCCTGCTAATTATGCCATCATTAGAGAAATACACTCAGACACACACGCACACACACACACACACGCACACTCATACTCATGCACACATGCAATAAATTGAAATGTCATTGTCTCCGTTATGCGACAATTTGCGGATAGATTGTATGAGTGTGAGCGTAATGCTTCCCCCTTCACTGCTGTGTGTCCTCCCTTACCCCAGCTCATCGAGTCACGTTGTTTGCTGTTTATTATGATTCGCCTGTCAAGCTGTCTCTCTGTCTGTCTGCCTGTCTCTCTGTCTGCCTGTCTCTCTGTCTGCCTGTCTCTCTGTCTCAGCAAGTGTGTGCATATCTTTAATTGTCAAATTTTCGCACAGCAATTAAATGATTTTCCGCTGTTAATTTCTGCAAATTGTCGTAATTATATGCGATTGAAATTGCTGCTGCCCCAGCCTTAAATTGATTATAAGCAATTTGTGCTGATTATGATATGATTTATATCAATTTTTCGGGCATATCGTACATAAATTTGTTGACTAAATATAAATTAGTTTGGGCTTTGCTGTTGGCAGAGTCGAATATGAGCTTTTATACTTTGTTTTCTTTAAATGTTGAAGTTAATGTTACTCTGGAAATGAAAGATATTCTCACATGAGCTGAAAGAAGTGTTGAAGCAATCGAAGAGGCATTGGAACATGTTGGCTTATGGCAATTTGCTTCTAATGCCTAATGAAGCTTCATATAGAATCTTACTTAACGATGCTTTTACTTAGCATTATTCATGCTAATATTAGTAATATATATTATAATACATTTCTTATGTAATTTATGCACCTCCAGTCAGGTTATCCCTTTGGCGTGGTGTGTGGACTGCTTTTACTGCTTATCGACTCAAAAACCTAATCATACCCAAGCTGCTTCCCAGCTTTGCACCTTCAAGTTGGATTGCTTCTATGTGCTCTAGATGAGCACTGTCATCTGTGACATCTGTTATAATCCATTGATAATAATACAACTATTAAATTTATTTCTATAAAATTCTTTTCATATTTGAAGACGTTCGGTCAGACGAGCAACAGACACAAACGCGCAGAACAACAATCTAATCATATACAGCTCTGTTCAAAATAATAGCAGCGCACTTTTTGCTGACAAATATGACTACATATTTTACGCATGTTCATTCTTAAAGATCGAACATATTTTTCTTAGAATAGAGTGTGGGGAAGAGGAAAAAGGACAAAAATCCCTACAACTATATATCAATCAAGTATATATTCTTAAAGTCTTTTTCTCTTACAAACATATATCTATAGTATAGCCTGTATGGCTTAAGCAGCAATTTTCAACTGATCCAAGCTAGCTAAATAAATCAGATAGATTATAATGGACTCATATGTTATACTAATCTAATATGAAGTTGTGCTGATCCAGCTAAAACAGACTTAATTATAAATTCAAGTAGCTGACAATATTTTAAGTCACATAATTAGCACCTGAGATCCTTCTTTCGAAAGGAGTAAAGTTATCATTCAATTACTTTTTAATAAAAATTTCTTTTATATGAAATTTCTATAAATAAAACTTGTAGATTTCCCTTGCAATATATCAAAGGAATTGTGAATGAGTATTTCAAGCAATATTTCCCTGGGCTCAGTTGCATTAGCTGCTTTGTCATGATTATTAGACTTTCTCTTTTTCAGCTCTTTTTTTTGGGGTCTGTTTGGCTAATTATGTTATTTATTTAAATCTGTCAGCGTAATTTAATATGCGCTTAGCGCTCATTTATTATTCGGCAACTTGAACAGAATTGAATGGGCCAAAGTGCATGCAAAGTCCTAGATCCCTTAGAGAGAGGGAGAGCGAGAGAGGGGGGAGGGCTGAGAAGGCGAGGTAAACATATCCCAAATACATACGTATATATATATGTGTATGTGTGTGTGTGTGTTGATGCCCTTTACCGGTTGGTTGGTTAGTCTCACTGTCTTTCAGCAGCTTTCGGTTTGGCGTTTTTCGCCTTTCAAGTTTGCCCATTAATTTCAACTTTTTATTTGCCAGCTTTCTATCCAACGCCAACTTGCAAGACCCGGCTATAAATTCGACCGGCCGTTTTAACCCCTTAAATTAGGGCAGGCCGGGGGGGGGTGGGGGCGGTCAGGGAGTGTGAGCGCAGTGCAAAAGAAATGCGAATTAATTTTCTTAAAAGCTTTTCTTGGCGGCGCTGATTATCTGACCAGCTCTCGCCCGCTCTACACCACTCCCTCTCTCTCTCTCTCTCTCTCTCTCTCTCTCTTTTACACACATTTCTCTGTTTATTTGCTGTCTGGTTTCCTGGGCATTTGCCAGCTAGTCAAAGCCTCTGATTATTCCCTTAATTGAATTTATTTATTTCAAATTTGTTTTGCATTTTAATTGAAATTTTATTAACGAAACTTGATACGCTACTTAAGAAACTATATACAATTGTTTGGTTTGGTTTATTTGCATTGTGCTTAAATTTATTGATTCATAAATTTTTCAAATATTTTGTGATTTATATATATTTAATTAATTTTAATAATATTTTTGGTTTTTTTCTTTATTCTTTGTTTTTTTTTTTTTGCGCAAAAAAATTGTATTTCCTTATCGACTTAACGAATATTTGCAATATTTATGGAGCATAATAATACATATGTTCAATTTCTCAATTTACACAGATTGGTAACTCTCTCGCTCTCTCTCTCTCTCTATATCTCTATATATATATGTTCGTGTTTATATATTATAATAATTACCCAAAAACCTCATTCATACGCCCCATGCCCAACCGCACCTAATAACTGGCGCATTTAAGCACATTATTTGCATTTAGTTTGGGCAATGCTAATTAGTTTAAATTCGATATGTGATCCGGCTTAATCTAGAGTTCTAAAAAAAAATATATATTAAATAAATTATACACACTGTGCGAGGATTGATCAAAGAGTTGTGAGTCTAAGCAGACCTCTTGAAGAACTTGGAAATTTAAAAGAGTCCAAAGCAAGAGCAACAAATCATCTCGAAAAGAGTAAACTTAATAATACTAGAAATACTAGAAATACTAGAAATATCTCCTATAGACATAACATCATATAGTCTACTCAAAAAAAAAACTCTATAAAATCAGGAATTCATATAAAGAATTCAAATTGAATTCGAAATGAAATTTCATTAATAAATTTCCATTTCCATTCCACTCTTATGATATGAAATGCTCGTTTTGCTCGCTGCGCTAATACTTGTTGGGCAACCCTCGCACGCTGCGATATGACCTAAATTCACAAATTCAAAGCAGCTGCGCCAGCCTACGGCTGCGCCCGTTGCCTCTGTCCTTGTCCCGCCAGGCAAGTGCCCAGCAAGGCGGCCGCCAGTCGCTAGTACGGACGCCAGACGTCCGTTGTCGGCTTGGGAGTGCGCGTGCGTATTGGTCCGCCCGCACCGCTGGACCCACTGGCCGATCTCGACGTGGTGCTGACATCGTCCAGATCAATTGTCTCCACGGGCGAGGGCGAACGGCGCGACGAGCTAACGGGTGGCGAGGCATTCGGATTGGCATTCTCCGCATCCGGCGGATTGTGCGTGATCAGCGTGACGCAGCGCTTGATGAGATTAACGCCGTCGGCATCAGCGCCAGCCGCTGGCAATGCTGATGGCTCGTGCTGCTGCTGCTGCTGCTGTTGCTGTTGTTGCTGCTGTGGAGCTGAGCTGGCAGCTGCTGCTGCCGCCGCACTACGTAGCCAAGGTAGTTCGCTGTAGCTGCCATAGAGCTGGGTGTAGAGCCACTGGCTCGACTGCGGCAGCAGCGGACTCTGCAGGAAGAGCTGTGCCGCCAGCGCTGGATTGAAGCTATGCGCCGTTGGCGCAAAGTGACCCGCGCCCGCCGCTGCAAAGCCGCCAAAGAGTTCGCTTGGATTCTTGCTGCGCTGGATGAGAGCAGTGAAGGCGCCTCCTCCGCCGCCGCCCGCACCGCCACCGCCACCGCCGCCGCCACCTCCTGGTGCTGGCTCCACTAGTGTCGCTACGCTGCTGGCATCCGCGCTGAGCAGCGTTGGACTGCGGCTTCTGCCCGCCTCTGGATCTGGCTCCTCCTCGTCGTGCGTCAGCGAGCTAATGCTCTTGCGCGGCGATCCCGTCACCGAGATGCTGTCACTCTCGAAGCCCGCATCGATGTTGCTGCTGCTGTTGTTGTTGTTATTGTCGTGATGCTGCAAGCTGCTGAGCATGAGCGGCGGCGAGCTGCCCACGCTGGCATTGCACGCCGGCGGCTGCACGAATGCGCTCAGCGTTGCACTCGTCGTGGTCGTCGGTGAGCCCTCCGGGCTGGTGGTGCTATGCGCCGCGCCCACTGTCGCCAACTGCTGCTGATTGTCTATGGAGCCACAAGTGGAGAAATATTAGTTATCAAAATGAACAAGTTCGATGCAAATAATTGACTAATTACCGCTTAGACCACGCAGACCGCCAGTCGCATTGCCCGGAAAGGTGGCGCCATGGTGGTGCGCAAAGAAGGGACCAGCAGGAAAACCAGGACGTCCGCCCAGCGCCATGTGAGCTCGCCAATCGGGCGCATGCAAATGACTGTGCATCCCAACCAAATGGTGTGCGAATCCTGGAAGGGATATAAAGATCAAATGAGTCAAGAATACTTCTGAGAATGCTTGGAATGAAAGGAACAGGAGATTTAGTGTGACCAGTAGCTAACTAGGAGAACTGAACCTCTAAGTTTAGCTTAGGAATAACTTAGTTAAGCTTAACTTTGCCAAGACTTTCTATATTCATTATCATTCGCTTACATTAAAGTAACCTTGTCTATATCAAATTAATTGTAAGAAGTTATATATATATGATAGTAAGAAGATCTTGATATTAAACTAGCATATTAGATCGCAGTCAAATCAAACTATTTGCATACTGCTTGTTTATAGTCCACATATGTCACAGCCCAATGAAAGTACGTTCAAAGTAGACTTATGATTAGATTATAGACAGATATCGAAGAAGACAACTTCTAGCTAGAGTTCCACAACAAAATCTTACCACAGACATAGCGTAACAGCATGTAAGTTCTCCTATATACAACGTAAGCTAATACTAAAAAAAATCTAACTTTTATGCACTGCCTCTCTATGCGATTCTCAAAAATGTAAGTAAAGCTAAGTCTTTTTTATACATTAAAAAATTTATTGTAAACTGTGAGCTGAGTTCTTATTACGATACGATTACATTGCTTGAGCAAATATTTCAAAGTTGGATTAACAAGATGAAGTTTAAGCTCCGAAATTTATGACTCAAGTGCTACAAGTCGCTGCTCTACGAAAATCTTCCACTAATAATGAAAAAGAAGCTAAATTTCAATTAGACAAAAATACCCACAATAAACTCAAGCCATATGCAAAATTTGTAGAAAGACTATTTAAGCCTATGTGAAATAGTTGTAAGCAATAAAATTGTAATATTTCTAGCCTTGGGCTGGTTAAGGCTAAACCGTACAGCGTGCGTCTGACCAAAATATGAGTTCACGTTCAAGTCGCAGCGCACAAGAGCGCAGGCAAGTCCAATGGCAAGCCCAAAACCGTAGCCCGTCCGACCACATATAGCCCACTGTGCAAGACCAAAAACGTTGCCGCACATTTTGGTCGCTGCAAAACAACATTGGGCAAGATTACCGCCCACCAGTGGCGCGCCTCCCCCCCGGCACTGTCCCTTGGCCCTACATGTGATCAGCAAGCCGCCATATTGCTGCTTATGTAAATGCATCTTTGCGTCGCCCTCAGCCAGCAGACTGTGCTGAATGTGCACGCCCAATGAGAGAGGACATGCGGACGGACGGACGGACGGACGGGCGGAGGCAGCACTGGATGCTACCTGGGCAAATCTGGCAGGCCAGAAGGAGAGCCTGAGCCCAGAGCCCAGAGCCAGAGCCGGAGCCAAAGCCAGTTAAAGGCAGCCAAAGCAACGAAGCGAGCTGAAGGTAAACTCCTAAATAAATTCATTAAAATTATCCCAGTCGACAATGTCGTTGCACCGTCTGGACGGCCTCTCTCTACTCCGAGCGACGCGTCGTCTCGACCCTTATGGTCCAACTCCTACGGCGTTGTCGCTATCAAGTGGCAGCCCACATTTGCGGGCTAGTGAAGGAAGCTGCTCTGGCTGCAAGCCATTGGGTCTACAAATGATTGGAGTAAGAGGCTGCAGCAGCGACAAGAGGGATAGAGAGAGAGAGAGGGACAGAGGCAGGGGGGGAGGGGCATGTTGCTGCTACCAAACAGGCTCAAATACCAGGCCGCAGTCGCACATAGTACGCGGTCGACGGCGACGCTGACTGAAGATGCTGCTCGAAGCAAAGCACAGTTGACTCATTGTCATCTATATGTGTGTGTGTGTGTGTATGTGTGTGTGTGTGTATGTGTGTGTGTGAGTGTGTCTGTGTGTGTATGAGTAAGTCGCACTTAAGAAAACGCCAAGGCAACAAACATTGAGAAAATCTCGTCTTGCTAAGCTCCTCTCGCTTCTGCTCGCACAGTCGAAGACGAAGACCGACCACAACACATATACACACACACACACACATACACACACACACACACACATACGCCGCCCACATGCGCGCTCTCAATTGCAATCGCTTTGGCTCTCTCCGTCTCTCTCTGTCAGTCGCGCCCAGACTGTCTGTCGTACTCTGGTTTTCGCTGTCTCTGTCCCGCTCTGTCGCACTTGAGGCCAAATACTTGGCCAAGTTTTGCCAAAGTTTGCAACCAAAATTTCACCGAAAATGTGACACCAACAACCCACCAACGAACCAACCAGACCAACCAGTCAGACAGGGACAGGACCGAGCACAGGAATGAGACTGGGCGCACAGTCAGAGACAGAGACCGAGACTGAGGCTGAGACTGGGACTGAGGCTGAGACTGGGACTGAGACTGAGACTGAGGCTGAGACTAGGACTGAGACCAGCAGGCATCCAAGACGCGACACATTCATAGACACAACAAGACTAGCGCTATATTTGCTCTGGCGCATTACTTGATTGGCATGCTGCGTTATCCTTATCTTCTGGCATACTTTCAGCTACAACTACTTCATGAACTATACAACAAGTTGAAGTTGATTCGAAATCACATATGACACTTGATACCGCTTCTAAGTACAAGTGCCTCTAAGTAGGTCAAACAACTCTGCTGCTGTTGCTGCTGCTGCTGCATTGATGGCAGGCAGAGCAGCGTCTGTCTGAGATCTTGAAAACTTGACTTGTTTATATATATTTATTTTTTAATTTGATTTTCTTACAACAGACAAGGCAATTCACAATTGTTGAAGTTCTTGTTCAGTCGAGGCAACAATTTTTGATTAATTCGTGGATATTTCTTACTGCAAAAAGGCCTGAAGAATTTTAAATATATTTAATATTATTTTGAAATTGTTAAACTGGCTAGAATATTTTATTAATGTTATTTTTAACAAATACTAAAAGTTTTGTTTTACTTTAAGAGTATTAGATATCATGTTAAGGGAATAGGTTTTAATCAACTTAAAATCTTCCTTATTTAATTTAAATATATATTAAATGAATTTTTTATATTCAATTTATATTTAATATTTTTATTTATAATTTTTAAAGATATACTTCAAAATATATATAAATTTAATTTATAAAAAATAAAATAATATAAAGTTTAGTTAAATAAATAAAATTGAATAAATTTGATTAAATACTATTCCTTTTTTATAAAATTAAAAAATAAAAATATATATTTTTAGTATATAAAAAATAATATAAAATAATAATAAAAAGTAGTTAAATAAATAAAATAAAAATGTTGTTTCATTTAGATATAGTTACTGTGTTCTCTAAACGAAACAACATTTTCATTTTATTCTTTTAACTACTTTATATATTATATTATTTTTTATGTATCAAAAATATTTATTTTAATTTTTTATTTTTATATCATATTATTTATCATATATCAATTATATATATATACATTCAATACATATTTAACCATTTTAATATACTCCAAGAAATAATCTAAAATCAAATTTTGTTTTTAAAATTATAAAATAAGTTTAATACTTAATTTTTAATTAATACAGAAATTTGTTTTAATTCTAGAATATTAGATAAAGGAATAATTTTTAATCAAATATATTTTATTTTGTAATTTTGTATATATATTATAATTATTTTTATTATCTCTCAAATATATATTCAATATTTTTATAACATTTTAAGTAAATTCCAAAAAATAATATCAAATCTAATTTTGTTTTCAAGACTTGAAGAAATTAAAAAAAACGACTTTAAGCATTTTCAAACTTTTCAAAACTATCATAGAAGTTTAGAATAAAGGTCAGTTAGTATCTTTGGATGCATATTTATATATATAATTTTCCTATATGTATTATGGCATTTTCATATATTTTATTATATACCAGATTTTTGTATCAATAATATAACAAAAGTTGCATAGTAAAATCTGCTCTGCCTTTTAATATAATAAATTAAAAATTTCTAAAACTTTGCTTAAATAAAATATTTAAACTACTTGTATATTAAAAATATTCAGCATGTGGTATAATTATCAAGTCCTCGTTTTCTTCTCTTCTTCTTCTTCATCTTGCATAGCCCCACATGCATTAGCACTCATTATAGTATTTATTTTAGTTGTATATCATTAGAAAGTTGTGAATGCGTCCATGCCATTAGCAAGCTCAGTGCACCAACTGGTTCTTTTTATGTTAATATATACAAACATATATCTATATATGTATATATATATATTTATATATATAGAGAGATAAAACTATTTGTGTATATGGCGCCAGCTATGTACATCGCCAGCTGGGGTATATGGTTGGGGCCATATTTGTTGGATTTTAGTTGTGTCACACAAAATGGCAGCAGTAACAGCCCACAAAACTGCGACGATCACAAGCATTCGCACACACAGACACGCCCACGCTCTCGAGAATTATTTGAAGCTGGCAGCGGCACCCGACGGTGAAGCAGCGACGGCGACGGCGACGACGACGGCGACGGCGACAGCAACAGCGACGACGACGACGACGACGACGACGACGAAGACTTCGATGCGGCGGATGCGGCGGCAGACATTGAGCAAATTGTGTTTCCATATAATATAACATCACGTCGATTTTGGTAACCCAGACTATATGAATGTGTGTCAGAGTGTGCGTGTGTGTGTGTGTGTGTGTGTGTGTGTGTTTGCGGGCAGTGGCCAAGCCCCCACACACACACTCACACACTCACACACACAGCCACACACACATGTGCAAAGAGAGAGAGACCGCATGAAGGCATACCAAGGATGGCGACAGTGAAACCCCATAACAAAAACCTAAATATGCGGTCCTGTAAGGAAACCCTATGTGCGATAAAGGGTTAGCCGCGCTTGGTGTCAGTTTGGGGTCGGGCTTTCTTCGGCACGCCACGTAACGGTATTCGTCGGAGTCGGGCGTTCTCGTCTGGGCCGGTGGGCTAGGTGGGTGCCAAGCCTGTTGACGTTTGTTGGGTTTCGGTGTGGTGGCATCCATAGCCCAGCCCCCATGCATGAGTGAGCGTGTTCTCTATGTGTATGTTTTCCTACATCTGTGTGTGTGTGTGTGTGTGTGTGTCTGTGTAGCGGGGCATAACGCGGTGCTATTGGTGCGCCACAAAAAGCTTTCATGCGTCCAACTTCCCACGCTTTTTTTTTTTGTTTTCGTTTTCGTTTTTGTTTTGTTTTGCTTTGTTTTGTTTTTTTTTTTTATATTTATTTTACTTTTTTTTGTATCTCTGGGCACCACATTGCGGCATGAGTCGGCAGTTGGGGCATGTAGAAATACGTCTGAAATTTCATTGCAGCTTATGTGTGGACGAGTGCGAGTGCGGGATTAAGGTCTGAAATCTATTTTACATAAACGTGGCCGAGCTCTAGAAATATAATGCTGTAATCTGTAATAGGTATATATATATATATATATATATATATGGATCTATTGGCATTCCAGCGGATGCTAAATCATCATTCCATTGCCTGGAAACGTAAGTTGTCTTTGGCGTCAAACGCACTTGCCGTCGGCCAATACAGCGCTTACGTTTTTCCGACGGCATTTCCACTCGACGCAAGCCAAGCATTTGCCGTATCAAGCGCAACGCCCCCAACCCCCACCCACAGTCAGCACGAGCCCACAATGAAAACGAAAGGCGCTCAAGCAACGCAGGCAACAAAACAAAAAAAAATAACTACGAAGAGAGCAAGAGAAAAAGGGAAAAGAAATAAGCTCAACAGCGCGCAACAATTTCTCACCACAAGACAGCGACTTGGAAAAAACGCGTAGAAGTCGTCGTGGCCTAAGCAAGTTGCCTTCTAACTCACCACAACGTGTGGTGGGTGGCTGGCGGGCTGCCTGGCAGGCCGATAGCATGGTAAACAGCAACCCCACACACACACACACACACAGGCACACGAAGCACGTTGAGCGAACCAACGAATCAGGGGAAATCGCTAAAGTACATGGCTCGCAAGTCACTCGACTCAATTTCAGCAGTCGCTGGAATTTCACTCAGAGAGAGAAAGCGAGTGCGAAAGCGAGAGCGCGTGTTGAGCGCTGAGTTGCTCGCTCACAGTTGACGCCTGCGCCAACAGTTGTTGCCGCTGACGTCGGCGACAGCGACGACAGCAACGACAGCGGCAGCAGCGACAGACGCCGCAGCAGCAGCAGCAGCGCCAACATTGAGCAACGAGCGACGAGCGCTTCTGTTGCCTACTTTTCAGCGTGGACGCTAGCCAGCTCCAAATGCTCCAAATGCTGGTTACTTTGGTGCGCACTTTGCGGTAAATGTCCTTATTTTTTTTTTTTTTAATTCGGATTTTGCCTTTGTTTTTGTTATTGTTATTTTCTTATATTTTTGTAAAAAATATTATTGGGCAATCAGCAAAAGTGGCTGAGCCCAGTCAGAGGCTAAAACAAAACCCCAAGGCAAGGGCTACTACATCTTAAAGTTCACAATAATAATAATAATGATGATGATGATGATAAAACCTCTGACATGTGTGTGTGTGTGTGTGCGTATGTGTGGCAACATCTGCAGCGTCTAGCTGCTAGCGTATAAACTCGAAACTTACAACTTCAAGCAGTTGACTTGAGTCTATTGATTTTGTGCAGCAACGCAGGAGTTTGGCTTAGAAATATGACTTGAGTTCACTCTTGGAATATCCTTTATATGTAATTGTCATCTCATTTTTTTAAAGAGCTTCAAATATTTTACTACACTTATGTGAAGTCTAGTGTATTGATATTCCAAAAGAGAACTTGAAAGAAACTCGAAGAATATAATTGCAATTTTAGTCTAAGTTTATGGACTAAAACTAGTTTATGATTTTGTTCATAAAATTTTGAAGAGTTTTTCTAAGTGCCTTAAAATTTTTAATTTGTTATCATATTTGTAGTTTATTATTAAATATATTTTTGTAATTAGAAATATTATTAAATTTAATTTTTACTTTGCGCCATAAAGCAGAAGATTAGCTAAATTCAAGCAGAAATTATAAATAAAATATATAAAACATTTAAAAATAATAATATACAATAAAAAATAATAATTATAATAAAATATTGTTTAACAAAACTTGAGAGTATCTATCTATCTATCTATCTACCTATCTATCTATCTATCTATCTATCTATCTATCTATCTATCTATCTATCTATCTATCTATCTATCTATCTATCTATCTATCTATCTATCTATCTATCTAACTATCCATCTATCTATCTATCTATCTATCCATCTATCTATCTATCTATCTATCTATCTATCTATCTATCTATCTATCTATCTATCTATCTATCTATCTATCTATCTATCTATCTATCTATCTATCTATCTATCTATCTATCTATCTATCTATCTATCTATCTATCTATCTATCTATCTATCTATCTATCTATCTATCTATCTATCTATCTATCTATCTATCTATCTATCTATCTGTCTATCTATCTATCTATCTATCTATCTATCTATCTATTTATCTATCTATCTATCTATCTATCTATCAATACACCTAGGTATTTCTATATCAATCGAGCATATCTCCGATTAGAAATCTCAATTGTATTTTCATTCCATTTGCAAATATTTAAACAAATAATCCAAACAGAAAATAAGCAAGAAATGATTATCTTCGTCTTCGTTTTCATCAAGCTAGTTATCGATATTTTGACTCCCACTCTACTGACATCCATAGCCGATGCGGGCAATTTGTAAAATCTTTTCACTTAATAAAGACATTGAACCAACTGTGGCTGCCAACAGGCAGACGACATCAGGCAGCAGGCAGAAGGAGTCCAATGCTATTTGAGCACCGCCACAGGTGAGCTCAGCGCTGTGCCCGCGTTTGGGTCTTGATCAATTTCTCAGGCAGTTGTTGTTGTCAAGTGGCTGTCATATCAGTATTTACACGTACGTATTTGCAGTAGCTTTGCAAATTGTTTTGGCAAATTTGCTGATATTTTGTAAGGCATGACAAGAGCTTAAAAAGACCCCAATTTCAATTGGAAAACCCAGACCCAGACCCATACCCATACCCAGACTCATACCCAAGTCGAAGCATTTTGCCACCCCAGTCCATACCCCCCGACCACTATCCCTACTCCCACTCTCATTCTCTCCCAGACTTTGACTCCTCCGCACGCACAATACGCACAAATTTACCGTTACACAAGTGTTGTCAACACATGCGAGTGGTGCTGGTGGTTGGGGAATTGGCGGGGTTGGCGTAACACACATTCCAGCCCACCAACCCACCCACACACACACACACATCGGCCATGTGCGTAACAGGCCGCAAGTTATTACCAAAAAAAAAAAAAAAGAAAAAGCAAGGAATGAAAAAAAACGTAGCATACTTTTTGGGGCGCGGCAAAAAGAAATTGCAAAGCGGCGGCAACTACGGAGTTGTTGGCATTTGGCAAACATATTTTCGCAAATGTTATAAATAATTTTAAATGCACACCTTGGCTCCCGCCCATCAGCCCATCAGCCCACCGCTATGTCGAGTGTCGAGTCGAGCCGTGCCACATGTCAAGCGGCGGGGTCAGAATTCAGGGGTCAGGGCATTCAGCAGCTTTCCGCAATAGCCACGACCCTTGGCGTATTAGTGTCGCATTGACACGTAAATTGACATGAAATTGAATCAATGCTGTAATATGTCCTTGGGGGGCAACGACACACACACACACACACGCACGCACACACACACACATATATACACAGCCCTCACAGTCAGGGCCACGGACAAGCAAGGACGATGACTTTAAAATTTCCTTTTTGCCAGCCAAATTGAGCTGTAGGCCTTCCCCACGGACTTGCCAGCCTCACGGTGACTGTGCAAATTTGTCTGTCTGTCTGCATGTTTGATTATTTGTACTAAATCATTTCATTTTTGCACAACAAGGGCTGGGCGCAAGGCACAGAGTGAGCGAGTTTATCAAGTTGTTTAAAGATATAATACTTAACCCTTTGCAAACATCTACATACAATTATATATTACTTCAAGCATCCCAAAAAGGAAACGAACAAGAAAAAAAAGAGAGAGAAAAAAGCGAAGGTTTTCATTGACATATTTGGTAGGGCAAACATTGAAATACTCTTGAAGGCATTTGCATATGTTAAATATATGTATATAAATATATTAATATAGTGATTGAGTATTTACTAGCTCAAGTGTTGGGCTTACACAAACTTTATAGGAGTTCTTGGAGACTTTAGGCATTTCATAGTTGAGCTCAAATGATGAAAGATAAATCGTATGTAATCTTTATGTATAAGAGATCATATATATAAGAACAAGTATAAGTATAAGTATATATATATATATATGTATAAGTATAAGTATATAAGTACTTCACGGTCTTTGTGCTGTCTATAGCAGACTTAGTCAAGGTTTCTTAGACAATGCAAAGCAGGAATGTATTTATGTATATATAGTTGTATTTTGGATTTTGATATCGAATAATACAAATATAAAAGAAATTCTATAAGATACATAGAATTTATGATAAGATTAAAGCTACCCTCGACACTGTGTAGGAGCTTAGATAGATTTGGACTCCTTCTGCCTTCTGCCTTCTGCCTGGCTAGTCTAGCTTACATTATAGAGCAAAAAGTTAGGGAATTTAGATTTTTTTAAAATTTATTTGAGTTTATATTATTAGAAACTGATAAATACGAATAAAACCTTTAAAAATCGACTATGAACCCAGCAGCTTAGTTAGTTTATCTTTTTAATCTAAAATATAAATTAATATATTTTTGGTAAAGATGCACCAAAATTTGTTGAAACTTTTAAAAATAGCTTAAATCTATTATCTAATTATATATAAAATATTATATAAAGTCTTTTTAAACAAAAAATATATATACAAATTTTTTTAAATTTAAATTTAAAGCAATTATAACAAGAAATTCAAGATTTCATCTTAAATATGAACAAGGAAAAACAGTTGAGGAGCATGAATAAAAAATTTAAAAGTTTAGCTTTAAGCAACAGCTGCTCTAGTAGAGTGCGCTAATACAGGCACATAGGCCTAATGCCCCAAGTGAATATATAAATAAGTAAAAAAAAAATAAACTGGAGTGTGTGTGTGTGTGTGTGTAATGATGATGTGCGTGGTGCGCACTTTGATCTTTGCTTTTGCCTTTTGCATAGCCTTTGACGTGTACAAGGCTCTGCAAGGCAAACAACACAAAGCGGCTGACGGCAAAAGGGTTTTAAATAAATACGTTTGCCCGAAATTTTAAATATATAAAAATATATATAAAATATATGCTTTAAATATATATATATAAATATATATTTATATATACTGTAAATATATATATTTATATACATGAGCTACTGTTTAGTGCAGAGCTCAAGACAATGCGCTGAAAAATCATTTCAAGCTGAAAATTAATTTAAAACATTAGCACCCGCACACACACACACACACACATACGCTCACACCCACACACACACACACACACACACAAAGTCTGTGTGTAATTATGCACACATGTGTCTACTTTCAGATGGGTTTTATGACATAAATTACATCAAGCACAAAATTTTAATATAATTTTCACTAAAAACGCGAACGCGAAACTTTTTTAGTTGCTTCTGCTGCTGTAGCTGATGAAGGCAACTTCAAAAGGCTTGCCAGCGCTCACACACACACACACACACACACACACGCAGGAGAGGGCGCGCGTGTATGAAACAGGATATCCGTTGCGGAAGTTACAAATTTTCCACTTTCCACACACTCGTGACAGTGGGCCCCCGGGCACCTTGCACTCCCAGCAACGAACGAGCTGGTGGGCTGTTGGGCTGGTGGGGCAGGGTCTAAGGGGGCTAGAGGCGTGGCACTAATGTGCCCTGCTTACGACGCCATTTAATATTTATTCCGTTCCATCAAGAAAAGCACTTGGCTTCGCCTTTTTCCCAGCCAGCTCAACTATTTTGCTGGCAGCAGGCACCAGCGTCGAGTCCTTTTAATCATTTGGCAAACTTTCTGTGACACGCAGCACTCCAGTGTCAACTACATTTTGTGTATGCCAAAACTACACACACACACACACACACACACACGCACACACACACACACGCACACACACGCACACACATGGCTAGTGCCTTTTAGTTTTTAATGTAATTTTGAGACACTTTTTTGCTGCTGTGTCACTTTGCAGTTTTCGGTTCGCAAGTGCAAAAAACTTTTGGGGCGTCAAAGTTTTCAAAAAAAAAATAAATAAAATAAAATAAAAATAAATAAATAAAGTAAAAACAAAACAAAAAATGATCTGCTCCAGCTTGTATCGAAACATTCTTCAACAAAACTAAACTCATTTCGAAACTTACATAAAACAATAAGAAACACAAATACTGAAGAAGGGGGAAAAAACCTTGGCTCATATGTTATTGATATTCAATTGTTTTTATTTTATTTATAATCATATAATTAAATAAATATATATACATAAAATTCCATAAGTATGAGAATTGATGTTCAAAAACAATTGAACTTGAGTTTTTATTATTTATTTTATTTTATTTATTTTACTTACTTTATTTATTTTATTTATTTTATTTATTTTATTTATTTTATTTATTTTATTTATTTTATTTATTTTATTTATTTTATTTATTTTATTTATTTTATTTATTTTATTTATTTTATTTATTTTATTTATTTTATTTATTTATTTATTTTATTTATTTTATTTATTTTATTTATTTTATTTATTTTATTTATTTTATTTATTTTATTTATTTTATTTATTTTATTTATTTTATTTATTTTATTTATTTTGTTTATTTTGTTTATTTTATTTATTTTATTTATTCAATTTAATTAATTTATTTTATTTATTTTACTTAAAATCAAATAATTAAATGAATATAAATATATAAAATTCCATAAATATAAGAATTGATATCCAAAACAATTTTTATACAAAAATAAATGGAGAAAGTAAAATTTTGTAATGTGAGCAAATTTTAATAAACATAAAAATAGTTTAATAAACTTAATTTTATTCATTTTTTGTATACAAATATATATATACTGCAGATAAAATTTTTTTTATCTCAAAATGATAGTTTTTTATTATTTTTAAAATATTTTTTTTATGATTGCTTCATTTTCAAATATAAATATATACAAATATGATTTATTGATTTTTATCATGCTTAAAAATATTTTTTAGATTTATTAATTTTAAGAAAAATGTTAATAAAATTTAAAAAATATATATAATATATATAAAATATTTTTTAACAAACAAATTATTATTTTTCAAACTTTTTAGTATTATATTAAATTACTCTGCACACTCTAAGCACTAAAGACAATTATCAAATACATAAGCAAAATATATAACTTATTAAAAAAATTAACAAACATAAATTAAAGTTTCTGTAGTTTGAAAACTTTGTGGAAAACTTAATATTGGAAATATTGCAAGCCAAGAGTCCAATTGGCTTAGTTAATAAGAAGCTGAGGCAAAAGGGAAAGTGATAGAAGCACAGACAGCAGAGAGCAGAGAGCAGACAACAGACAACAGACAAATGAACGGTGCCAGCGGTGGCAGTGGTGGTTGCACCACCTAGCGAAGCATTCACCCACTTGTCGCCTCATAAATTTCATAGCGAAATTGTTAAATTTTAATAAAATCAAAGCGTATCAAACGGGATTTGTTTACCAGGCGACGATTTCGTTGTCGTTGTCGATGTCGATGCCGACGGCGACAGCAGCGACTTTTCGCAGTCTTCGGCATTGTCCTTGCCGTCGTTATCCTTGTTCGCAGTCTGGTTATATCGCTGTGTTTATTGTTGCAACAGTCGCGACAGTCGCGAGCGCTTTAAAATAATTTAAGTCTACGCCTGCTGCCAAGCTGTCAAGCTGAGGGCGCGTATTATTGTTAAGGGTTGCCTGCGGGGAGGGGTGGCTCCTGCTGATGGCTCAGGGGTTGCTGCTCAAAGCTGCTCATCTTCGAATTGTGCGAGTCGAAGTTGACGCCGCTGCCGTTTTGTGACTCGTTAAAGGATTAAAATCATTTTAATGGATTTTTCAAGCTGTTGTTTTGTTATATAATTGTCGCCTCTATTCTGTATGTGTGTGTGTGTGCATTATGGGCGCATAAATAGGGCAAACAGATGCATTGGGGTTTAACAAAAAGGCAGCGCGAATCTGTTTGCACGCCTGTCGCCAGGACCCGGCGCCTGACTGAACACGCATTTGTCATCGTCCGTATGCTAATGTCCTTCGACTGTTAATGATAGCTGGCATCCTGTTCGGAGTTACAAATGTAAGGCAGACACTGACGAGCGCCAGCGCTAACTGGTTATGAAAAAGGAAAATCTTAAAGCTTCGAAAAGGCACAGTACATGCAGTGCGAGATGAGATGCCACAGTTAATAGTGAATGAGGTGCCCACTCTATTGTTTTTATAATCATAATGGATTGAGTTGTATGTCTTAAAGAAATCACATTTGGATATGGTTTTTAGCAAGGTATTTGAGGTAAAGAAATGGCAACGTCGAATATATTATCTCATATTTCGCTAATAACTCTTCGATTGTCTCTGATTGTCTCTGGTTTAACGACGTAGACAAGTGACTTTATAGCCTGACTTCTCATTTCTATTTCCCATTTCCAATGTGTTCAGGTTATAATAATGAAATGGGCTTAAATCACATGATATTGTTGGCCAACGAATGAAACTATTACGTGAAAATATCCTTTTATCAAAAGTTTCTTTGAGTAAAGCAATTGTAGCGCTGCTTTGATGAGCAGAACCAAATTGTGCTGCAGAATTTCAGCAGGTGCAAATCTATCTTCAATGAAATGTCAAACTAAACTCAACAAAAAGCAACAATCAACTATTAAATGGGTTGTTGAATAAAGTAAAATGCCTTTAGTTCCATTCATTCTTAACAGATCTAATCAAGATTTCTAACTACTCTTAACTCCACATACTCTTTAGCTATATAGAAATCTTTTTCCTTTTCACATTCCTTCTAAACACAAATCTATTTCCCTTTCATACACTACATTTGACCATCTCATAAGTCTAATGATATAGTCTGATTCTTCCTTAACAGATCTAATCAAGATTTCTAACTAATCTTTACTCCACATACTCTTTAGCTATATATAGAAATCTATTTCCTTTTCATACACTACATTTGACCATCTCATAAGTCTAAGTCGAGACTATATATCTGTTTCTTTCTTAACAGACTTAATCAAGTTGTCAAGGTTTGTCTACGCCTCTCCCTCACATTCCTTCTAAACCCAAATCGATTCACCTTTCATACAGTACTAAAACCCCAACTCACTTCTAAGCCCTCTAAGCCATTTATTGGCATATGACTTAGATAATGCTGAAATTTACAAGCCGGCCTATCTAATTGCCTGTCATCAGTTAAATTTCGTAATAAAGTAATTTAATCCTCTTTTAATAAAAAGTTTCTATTGCCGCTGGGCAGACGACGGCTAATGCGCCGCTCGCTGCCGTTTAACCCTTAATAATAGACATGTTTTTATAAACAAATGATTAGGGCTTATCGTGTCTATCCGCTGCGTAACGACATCAATACCTGCCCTAACGAGCAGCGAGGCGCTTGGGGCAATGGGATTTTTGTGAGGGAAGCGGCTTACATACCTGGCAACTTAAAGGGTAATCCGGCCATAAGTGGATCCGGGCCAAAACGCTGTGGTCCAAATGCGAACGGATGAAAGCCCTGATGGCGTACCTTCGAGCGTGGCTCACGTGGCCCATCCACCGTTACCTTGATGGCCTTCGTATAGGTGGCGATCTGTATCGGATTCGTTGAGATGACAATTGTCAGCGTAAAGCTCTTACCTTAAAGAGAGAGGGAGAGATTGAGTAAGTGATTTGGGTATAATGTCAGATAAATGTGCAGATCTATGGCTAAGACTCTGTCTGGCATCCATCCACCTGCAATTACATCGTATGCTAAGGAATTTATGTGAACTGGAGTGCATGCGGCATGCTGCATGCCTCATGCTCAATTAACCCCAACTGTATTGCCAGAGTCACACAGAACTGCCGGCGAATCATTAACTAAACAAAGCAGCCACGCAGACATTACATGATTGAATGATTGAATTGATTGATTAACCAGACAACATTCAGGCTCTAACTAACTGCCTGGGTGTGGGTGGGTGTGTGTGTGTGTTTGTCTGATTGTTACCAAATGCATTGGTCAAACAGTGAACTGCAATATTAAGTAACTTTGGCATGGCAACCCTATAGTGGTTGCGCATGCCAGAGTTGCCATAACAGCCAAAACGTCAATGGACCCCACTGGATGCCACCGCCGCCCACTCAGACCCACCCAGACCAGATAACTTGAAATATTTGGAATATTCATAAGGCGGCATGAACTTTCAAAATGTGCACAAGAATGAAAATACCATTTCCATTGCGCTGACATCAACTCACTCACTGACTTTTTAGCTGCCATCCGTAAAGGGGCGCGAATACAAAATTCGTGGCCCAAACACTTTGAATGCCAAACGCATGAGTTAATCAGCAAATATGAATGAATGTTTGCCAAAGCAGCGGAGTTTATCGTTGCCAAACATTCAATTTGAATAAGTTCAGCAAAAGCTAATTGAGTGTGATTTCAAAAGAGAAATTTTGAAAATTTCTTTGAGTAAAAATATTCAGAAAATACTAGAATTAATTAAAAAAAAAATATATTAAAAAACTTTTAAAAATTGGAAAAATATTCAGAAAATACTAGAATTAATTTTTTTTTTTAAATTAGAAAGCTGTTTAAAAATATAAAAAATATTCAGAAAATACTAAAATTAAATAAAAAAAAAAATATTAGAAAATTTAAAAAAAAAATATGAAAAATATTTAGAAAATACAAGAAAAAATTAGAAAACTTCTAAAAAAATTGGAAATATATTCAGAAAATACTAGAATAAAATACTAAAATTAATTTTTTTAAAGAAAAAATTAGAAAATGTTCTTTAAAATAAAAACATTTTTTTAAAAACCTTAAAAATACTACATTTAATTTTTTGAAAAGAAATAATTGGAAAATGTCTAAAAATAATAGGTAAAATATTAAGAATATATTAGATTTTATTTTTTTGAAAAGAAATAATTGGAAAATTAAAAAAATAGATAAAATATTAAGAAAATACTAGAAATACTAACAAGAAAAGAAAAAATTCGAAAATGTTCATAAAAAATATAGGAAAAACTATAAGAAAATACTAAAAAAACTAGATTAACATTTTTTCGAATAGAAAAATTTAGTAAATTTCTACAAAGCATATAAAAAATATTTAAAAAATACTGGAAATACTGAAATTGATTTTTTTTTATTTAAGATACAATTTTAAAATTCATAAACAACATATGCCTAACATATTCGATGACACACACTGCCACACCACTTGCAGATGGAATGTGGGCACAAACTTTTGTCAACCACATAGGAGAGTAACTCCCGCTGATGATGCCAACTATTTTGTTTAGATATTAGAAACATGGCTAAGCCGTAACTCATTTGCAAGTTTTTGCAGCAAGGAAGCAGCAGGAAGGACACGAATAACACGCGAAAAGCAAACAAAGTTCTTAGATTAATATTAAATTAAACGAAGCATGCAAAAAATGCTAGAAGGCGGCAATCATTAGGACAAGGGCGGCAACAACAAGCCGAGCCACCCCCCCAGCCCGGGCCAGCCTACAAATATATTGCCTGCTTGTGGCAGGCAGTGGGCGGCGGGGGGTGGCGGGCGGCAAATGGTGTGAGACATGCGGCAGTCAAGAAGAAAACCCAAGAAACCTACACAAGAAAACAAATGAACATAAACAGACGAAACGAACCAAGAAAACCAACAAAATGAAATGAAACTTTTTTAATTATGCGCCCCACAGCCGACCCAACTCGGAGGAGGAGGCGGGGGTGGGGGCGGTGGCGGCGGCGAGCAACAAGCGAGCAGCGGCCATGGGTAGTTGGTTTTTGAGGGCGTGGCAGCTGCTGTACGCAGCTCGAGTAAGCGTCAACAAACTAACGAAGTGGTAAGCTAGAGGAGGCCAAACAGAGGCGAGACGAGACGCAGGCCCAGGCAAGACGAGACGCGATGGGGCACAAAGTGGCTAAGACAAAAGACTCGAATGTTGCGTCGACGGCGTTTTGCCAAATGAGCAAATATTGCAAATAAATCTGTTGCTGTTAGCCATTTTGTGCAGTGTCGACGGTGGGAGTGGGAGTGGGCGTGGCAACAAAGGCAACGGCGGCAAAGAACTTTGCTGCTAATAAGATGAAAACCATTAAAAGTCGACACAAGTCGCGTCCGTTGCAAACCAAAGGAGAGCACTGCAAAGAATGAGCAAGAAAATGAGATGAGGCGGGAGAGAGTTGGGAGAGGGGAGGGGAGAGAGTTGGGACGTAACAGGATGCTGGCTGTTGGCTGCTGGCTGACAAGCAGCCAGAAGCCGGGTTAAAATGCTGTAATTTTCGCAACAAAGCAAAAATTATCACCACTTTGCAAAAGGCGACAGCGACGAGAAAAGCTCTGCACCCTTTTCAACTATGCATGTGTGTGTGTGTATGTGTGTGTGTGAAGCAGACGCTAAGTGATTTTAAAACAAAGTTTTTCAAACGTTTAACGTTACAATTTTGCCAAGTGTAATAGAAAATGTAACGTTTGCCACTGGCTGCCGTCTGCATTTTAACTTTCGATGCTGATAATGAAGCAAGAAACAAAACCCAGAGCCAGGAGTCAGTGCCAACTTGAACAAACGGAGGGTTCGCACACTGCGCATAGGCAATTTAATGGCGCTGTCGTCACAACCCTGCAGCCCCAAACCCACTGTAGCTGTAGCTGTAGCTGCTGTGTTAATGTCGTTAGTAGCATGGCGCCATAATTATAATTTGACATAAGACAAGAAGTCTGAGGTTGACAACAAAATGACATTTTAAATACACACTCCAACGGCGTTATTCAATGACTGAATGGACAACCCTCCTGAGTGTGGCACAGCCAGTCAACCCAACCAGCCCACCAGCCCAACCAGCCAACCAGCCCAACCACCCAAACCACCCACCCACACAGCGACCATCAGCATCATCTATTAAGCAGTCGCTCGCTCATCTTGCCTCACTGTGCGTATTTAGACACTTAACAGATCATAATTTTAACACTTTGCCTAATGCCCATGGAACGTTTAATGGAACTTCCACTCAGCAGGCAGAGAGAGAGAGAGTGAGAGAACTCTGAGCGAATCTCTGCAGATTAACAAAGATTTAATATGACTTGTGCATTAAATCGCCTCTTAGGCTATGTCAGGCTCTCTACAGCTTGACCTGAGTAGGAGAGTAAAGTAAACGCCTCACACTACTCACACATCAGCTCATTATTGTCTGAAATACTTCTATTACTATGATGCAATGCGAGAGAGACAGACTTGACCCCTAATATTTGGAATTTACTTGCAATTTCCGACAATTGAATTCTTTAAATTTCATTTTATTTTTTTTTTGCAATTTTTGGTTTACTTATTTTATTTTAAATTCAAAGTTAACTGAAAAGAACACGAACAATTTCTTGCAAATGAAAATCACATTTGAGGAGCGTAATTCGATTTATATGCTAGCAATTGCAAAAAAAAACATATTTTTGCCAATATTTTTCACTGTTTCTTTCTCCAATGGCCTCTCTCTCTCTGGCTCTGACTGCAACTCTTTCCCTCTCTCTCTCACTCCCACTTTCAGATATTATATATACTTATATTTATCTCCGTTTCTCACTCTTTATCTCTCTTTATCTCTCTCTCTCTCTCTCTCTCTCTCTCTCTCTCTCTCTCTTTCTCTCTCCCTATCTATTTCTCCCTCTGTCTCTATCTCTATTTCTCTCTTTCTCTCTCCCTCTTTCTTCTCACACGTTACTATCTTTCTTTTTCGCTCTTCTCTCTCTGCTTCTCTCTTTCTTTTCTCCTATGCCTATCTCTCTCTCTCTCTCTCGCTCTCTCTGTCTCTCTCTATCTCTTCTCTCTCTCTCCCTCTCTATCTCTCTCTCTTTATCTCTCTCTGTCCCTCACTGTCTCTTCTCTCTGTCTTTCTCTCTTTTATCTCAGTTATCTATCTCTTGTCTCTGTTTACTTCTTTTCCTCCCTCTGCTCTCTCTCTCTCTCTCCTCTGCCTATTTCTTTCTCTATTTACTTGTTTTCTCTTCCCCTCTCTCTCTCTCTCTCTCTCTCTCTCTCTCTCTCTCTCTCTCTCTCTGTCTGTCTCTTCTCTCTCTTTTCTCTCTATCTATCTCTTGTCTATATTCACTTCTTTCTCTCCCTCTCCGCTATCTCTTTCTTCCTCTAACCATCTGTTTTCTCTACCCCTATCCCTCTCTCTCTCTCTCTTTCCCTCTGTCTCCCACCATCTCAGTCCCACATTTTCATTCTCTCACAACATTTTTCTGTAATTCCTTTACAAATTGCATTTCAAGTAGCTTTAAAACAAAAATTCGAGACTTTTCACTGTTTCTTATTCTTGTCTCTCGTTCTCTCAGCAGCTCCCACCACCTCCAGCCACTGTCCATACCCCCCGCCCACGCTGTGTCTCTCTGTCTGGCATAAATATTCATATGTTTATTTTATACGTTTTGCCAACGAAAACGCTGCACTTTCTTTCTGCCCTCACTTCTGGGCTGGGGGCCAGCCCAGCCAAGCGCTACACGCTTTATAACTGCCAGCTTAGAGTTTTTCGATTTCCACTAACCGTTTGCCCTTTTTGGCATAATTATACAAGCGGGTATATACATTTCGATGAGAGTATGGGTTTTTAAATGTGATAAACTGGATAAAATTATAATATATATATATAATACCCATTGATATAGTTTGGCTAGGCATTCGAAGTGTAACCTATTCAAAAGGTTTATGAACTTTGAGTTTGAAAACTGATTTTTGTTTATTTCTGAGTATTTATGATGATTAGATTAGATTGATTAAATCTGACTTATTATTAAAATATTATATATATATTTAATCAAGTAAGTTTTAGTTATCTTCTCAGCAGTTTTCAGCTTGCCAACTAGCTTTCGATCAGTGTGACATATACCCCTCATCTATCAAAGGGCTCAGCCTAGGGTATTTCATGTTCGACAAAAGGGTAGCCAACTGTTCTTTTGCTGTTTGCTTGGCTCATGATACATTTGTTGTTTTCAGCTTTTGGCATTTGTCGCCGCTTTGCCGTTGGCTTTCACTAATGCGGAGGTGGAGGTGGATGTGGAGGCTGAATGTTGGGGTTCAGGGCATGGTTTAATAATCATAAATTTTAACCCTTTTTAGCGCGACACTTGCCGTTTTTTTGTTGTTTTTTTTTCCCTTATTGTTGTTGTTGTTGTTTTTGTTATGTTGACATCCGTTTTGTTCTTTGGCAGCCGTTTAACCCGATTTGTAATACATGGCCCAAGGGCAGTGTCAGTGACGTTGACTTTTGCTCTTGTTGTTGTTGTTGGCGTTGGCACGTTGCTGCCAATGATGTGAAAGCGCAAATTGCCCAAATGCCACCACAGACGAACTGCAGCAACAGCAACAGCAACAGCAGCGGCAGCCAAAAAGGAAATTAAATTTCCAGCAAAGTCAAATATTATATTGGCAATAAATGAAGACGCAGCAGACGCGACACGATGCTACCAGCAATTACTTTGGCCCGTATCAGCAGCAGTCTGCTGCTGGTGGTGCTGGTGGTGCTGGTGGTGCTGGTGGTGGGTTTTCTCGCTAAATATACGAGAGTTTATATGGCGAGAATGCGATGCCAGCAAACAGGAAGCCGGAATCGACGTTTATTAAAACGGAAACTCGAGACATTTGTGCGGCGGCACAAGAAAGAAGAAATGCGACTTTGACGATAAAGCCAAAGACGATGGCAATGGCCATGGTAATGGCAGTGGCAATGGCAATGGCAGTGGCAATGGCAATGGCTAAAGCAATGGCAAAAAGTAACGAAGCAGACGCTGCCAAGGACATAATTCCGTCTTAGCTTTGCCAATGGCAAACAATGTCCTTGGCCGACGGCAGCACTGGCCCGATGCTGCCTGACTGATAAGCAATCAGCCATCATCAACCCCAACGCCGAACAATGCCCAAAATGTAGATTCACACAGCTTGAAAGTGACCAACGGGGAGCAGCAGCAGCCAAAGGCCGCTAAATTGCAATTTTCAAGATTTAAGCGTGAACAATAAATGTCACATAATCTGTAAGTAGCTAAATAAAAGCGCCCGCAGCCAAGTGACTCCTGGCCATCGTCGTGGTCCCAGTCCCAGTCCCAGTCCCAGTCCCTGTCCCAGCATCGCTTGCTATTTAATTTAATTTATCGCATTTTAAACAGACGACAAACAATAAAATGAAGCGACAGCTTCAACAAAATAATACAACAAATTTATTTGTTGTTTGTTTCCCTTTGGTCGGCGGCCTTTAGCCCAGACGCATTGATTGCGGCTTTGTCTTTTATGTTTTGCAGCCTCAGAGGGTCACATTATGGCCAAAACAAGACTCAATCTTACGGGCCTACAAAGCAATTTGTTAACGTTTCACACGATAAGCGAAACAATAGGGAACGCAATGAAGTTGTATTGAAAGTTTTGAGTTAAGGACATTTAATTATAATAATTCAAATATATTATAATATATATAATAGTTTAAAAGTATATTTCTAATAATTATAAATAAATATCTGAACTCAAATTCAGTGTGAGTGGAATAAAGATCATAGCAAAGATCAAGCAGACCAAAGATTTCTCTTTTCTAATAATTTTCATACATTCAGCTTAATTCATATCAAATTTTGTAAGAATGTTATTGCAGTCACTTTGTAACAACTTTTTGCCTAGATCTTCAAAAATACTTGGATGAAAATCAATTTTTAGGCACAGCTTTCAAGGCTTAACTCATAAAGAATTTAATTTATAAACGTCGAACAATTTGAAATTGTTTTGGCTTTGACTTACACAAGGATTCAGAGAACGATTCAAGCTAGCAGTTTTACTAGGTTTTAATAGAGCGTTTTAAGAGTTCTTTAAAAATTATCATTGATATATAATACAGTAAGGGAAACGTCTCTGATACCATAGTATATATGCTGCCTGCTCAGTAACAGCCGACTAGCTAGAGCTTATAGACAGAGTATAGTCCTGACTATCTCTTTGTGTTTCTGCTTCAAGCTTGTAGTTTGTAATTAAGCTCTTTACTAGAATCAAGGCATCTTTAATAGTAATAAAATATATTTGTATTAATAATATTAATAGTAATAATAAATAAATTAATAATAATATTATTTATTAATATAAATATAAATCTTAAATAAATAATTAAATTTAAATTAATATATTAAAATATATAAATTAAAAATAAATTAAAAACTTTTTCTAATTTCCTGAATTTTGACTTAAGCAACTATTGTTTTTACGCTATCTTAAGAGCCAACCTAGTCTAAAGTAAGCTGCTAAGCTCTGACACAATTAGTCGGATATAAAAGAAAGTCTTCATATAGCTATACAGTTTTCATAAACTAAAGTTAAAGAATATTTTATATATTATATATAGCAATGCGGCTCACAAAATGTTACCTAGAAGCTGCTTTCCAATGCTCAGTTATTCTAAAAGAACTTGAGCTGCGTTATTAACATTTTTGTAAGCAATAAGAATCCAGATATTTCGCTTTATTATTTTGATGCCTCAATCACAACAGCAAGAATATTGTCAAAAGCAGCTGTGCTGCTCTATCGATCTCTCTCTCTCTCTCTCTCTGTCTCTCTCTCTCTCTCTCTCTCTCTCTCTCTCTCTCTCTCGCTTCATCTGTGGCTATCTCTGTAGCTCAACTTGTATGCTGCACGCCTCGCCACCTGTGACCCGATGCGGGCAAGAAAAGCCTATGACACATTTCATTATACAAATATCAATTAAGCCCATTGCAAATACTAATTGTGAGTGTAGGCGAAGGACATTTGCTGCCACCACCGACCATTTGCAGCACCACCACCACCATCATCATATCAAAAATAGCAACAAGACGTGGCACAACAAACGCCAGCCGCCCGCCCACCGCCCGCGCAGCTGGCACAGGCACAGACATACATGGGCTTGGCGTGGCATAAGGGCTGACTCAAGGCTGCAAATGTTAATGAAAATTAAAAATTCAACATCAAACTGAGCGACGAAGGACGAAGGACGACACTGGATTCGTCAACATCAAACGGAGCCGAAGAACCCAAAATATATACTTGGAGGCGGTGGGTTGGGCTCGAGGCTGGGGGCACATCTCCAGAAAGAAGTGTTAATGTGTTATCTGATTTATTTATGCTAAGCTCATGTGTGTGTGTGTGTTATGCCAGTGTGTGTGTGTATGTGTGCTTGTAAATTGCTTAAATTTGTGGAAATCGTGACTTCAATTAAATTCCATTCGATACTCAAGGAATTTTCAACTGATGATGCGCAAGTAATTTCGGAAATTGGATACTGTATGCCAACTGCAAACATGCAAACAAACAAACAAACAAACATGTGCATGTATTGCTCTCTCTCTGTGTGTGTGTGTGTATATGTACTTTTGTATTAAATCAAATTTTAATTGCGCATACTTGTCCCTCAACAAATATTTGCAGCGAGCTCGCCGCCTTTGACTCGCCTGCCTCTGCTAGCCAAAATGCTAAAGCGACAAGGAATGTAAGGCAACACAACCAACCAGCCAACCGACCAAACATGCCCACACACACACACACACACACACACACAAGCACACGCACACAATCTCTCTCTCAGTCACCAATGGTCCGCAAACAAACATTATGAGCAAACAAACAAGCAGAACTGAATTTTAATAAACCACACAATGACGCTTAAATACCCTGACCAACAGGTATTTTAATTAAAGGCCAAAGCGCGTCAAAGTACAGCTCGGCCAGATCCAAAGCAATGCAGTTAAAATGTAGTTGGAAACAAAAACAGTTAACAAAGATATCAAAATTCTTAAGTGCCTGCACTCTTATTGCCTATCGATAAGTATCGATATGTTTATATATACATATTTACATATATTTAGGTATAGAACTCTACAATAGCATTGCTCCTCTTCCATTTGGATAACTACAACGGCATAAAAGGAATATTGAGTAAAAGAACTTTTTACGGCTCGTTGACTTCTTACAAACTTTAAAAAGTTTTCTTGTATTGGGACGTGGAAAACGGAAGTTATTCAATAATGAATTTTTCATAGCATAGATCTGAGAGAAGCAGAACAGTGGACAAAAAAACATATAATATTTGATGGAAGCTTGAAATGGAGAAACCTTTTGACTAGTTCAATTCGTAAGTAAAGCTAGTAAATAAAAGTAAAAATAAAGTAAAATAAATCAAATTAATATATATTATTAATTTAAAAAAAATTAGATATCATAAGCAAAGAAAATTTTTTTAAATACAACAAAATGAAATTAAATATGTTAACAATACCAAAAATTAAAAAAAATTAAAATTTTAAAAATAAATTCAAGAAAACATAAAATAAATATTATAAAATAAAATAAATTAACAATAAAAAAAATATTTATTTAAAAAATATTTATTTAATTTCTATTTTATTTTTATTTATTTTTAAATTTGTTTTTATTTAATTTTTATTTTATTTTTATTTAATTAAATTTTATTTATTTTTTCTATTTTATTCTTATTTTATTTATTTCTTTTATATTATTTATTTTTTATTTAATTTTTGATGTTATTTTTATTTCAATTTTATTTTTGTTTTATTTTTATTTTATTTTATTTTTATTTTTTTTTATTTAATTTTTTATTTCTTTTTTCTTTTCTTTATTTTATTTTGTTCTTTATTTTTATTTTCTTTTCATTTTTTTTTATTTTTGGTTTTAGATACTTTACTTTATTTATTATATTATAAATAATAATATTTATTAACAATAATCAAAACAAAAAAAATTATATATGCATATTTATATAGATTCATCTTCATAATACATATTTATCCATGCAACAGACCAGATATATTTCCTATTATAAAATATATCATTTTCTGGATTTGATTATCGATTTTGCCAATTTCAGCTCAACAATTGCGGAACAATTCATTTAGCCCTTAACCCAAAACCCTCATAAATGCAACTTGGAAATATTTCGCTAGAGTTTATTAAAGCTTATGGTGCCGCTGCTTTATATATCTTCATGGAATTCAGCCAACTTGGGCCCGTCTAATGCCTGAAGAAAACTGTTTTGGCATAATGTAAGCTTAGCTAAGCGGCTGCGTTGCAAATCTGTCAAATGTCAGAGCCAGCAGCGACGCGACGTCGACGTTGGCTCATTAGAGAAACAAACAACAACAACAACAACAACAGCTAGTAGAAGAAGAAAAATAAAGTGTGCCCCAGTTGACGGCTCGATGCCAGCTTTCAGCTCTCACTGTAGCTGACACCTGGCAAAACTTTGCCAGTCGCCGGGCGAACAAAATGGCGACGTCGGCCTCATTGCAACCATTTTGGCCGGGTGTTTATCACATTGCTGCTATTAATTAAGCTTAACGAGGTTACCGTTCGCAACCACACCCAGTCAAGCAGAGAGAGAGAGGAGGAGAGAGAGGGTGAGAGAGAGTGGCAGGTGGGTAGATGGGGTTAGCCAAGGCATCTTGGGCTTCTTAATAATGAAATTTCGCCCTCATCTCATTAAAAGTCTTAAGCAGTTCCAGGCAGCAAATTGATGTGTGCTATGCTAAAAGGGTTCCGCAACCAGCCTGGGCAACAGGCAGTGAGTGGGCGGCTGTCGCTTAGGATCAAGACCAGATCAACCAACCACGCCCATCGCTGCGCCCAAAAACAGCATTTGCTATACAAAGAAGCCAAAAAAATAAAAGTAAGAGAAAAAAAAAAAGTACAGCAGTTGCCAGCTGCCCGTTGCCAGATGGCAGCTGCCAGTGCTGCCAACGCTGTGGCGCATATTTAATTTTTAATGAAGTTTAATGGATGCCGGAAGCTTTAAGATGGCAGATGGAAGATGGCAGAGAAAAGCCAACGTAGCGGCATACGCCCCAAAAATAAGTATGCTAACATATTGTTTACTTTGTAGCTTAGAGCTGCCAGCGCATTTCGTCAAAGCCTCAGGACTCAGGACTCAGGACTTAGCTTTCCATTGCAAAGGTCAAACAAATGTCTTAAATAGGCAATCCCACTTCAATAATTCAAGCATTCCGGATATACTTACTTACATATAGTATATATATACATCATCTAAATTCTATATGAGCTGGCGCTGCCTTAATCAATCTTATGCGCATCTAATTAATTCTCCACGAATCACAAAACTCACAAACTATGAGTCACATAGCTTACTCTCATAGTTTACTCTCAATAGCAGCAGTTACACATATGAGAATATTTTAATATATTTGAAAAGGGTTTTTTTGTTTTAAATATATTTCGTATACTTTAAATATTTTATTTGTGAAAGTTAAGTTAAACAGCTTAGAAATTATTTCTAAATTTTCTTTCAAGGCTGCAATAAAAATCATTCTTAAAGACGCTTTAAGAAATCTGCCGAAAATTTCTTGGAAAATATTTAAATTATTTTCTTAGTACCTTTCTTAAATTATATACCTTTTTTTTAAGGCCTTTTTTTCGAGGCTTATACCTTTTTGAAATTTCAGTTAAAACAAAAAAAAATAAAATAATAAATCAATAAATAAATAACTAATAAATAAATAACAATAAAATAATTTAATAAATAATTAATGAAATAATAAATAATTAAATAAAAAAAAGTAATTTAAAAAATTAAATAAATAAAAAACAAATTATCAAAAATAAAATAATGTACTAAATTAAACAAATAAAAATCAAGATTCTAATAAAATTAAATAATAATTTAATTTATTAATTAAATAAATACAAATTAAAAATTGAATATAAAATAACTTAATAAATCAAATAAATAAATAACAAATAATTTAATAAATTAAATAAATAAATAATAAATAATTAAATACAAAATAATTTAATTAATTAAATATATAAAGAATAAATAGTTAAATAAAAAAGTAATTTAATCAAATAAATAAATAAAAAATAATTAATTAAAAATCAAATAATTAAATAAACTAAATAAATAAAAATTAAAGATTTTAATAAATTAAATAACTAAAAATTTAAAAATTAAGTACAAAATAATTGAATAAATTAAATAAATAAATAATAAAAAAAAATAAATATAAAATAATTTATTAAATTAAATAAATAAGAAATAAATTATTTAATAAATTAAATAAATAAATAAAAAATAATTATATATAAAATAATTTAATAAATTAAATAAATCAATAATAAATAATTAAGTAAACATAAAATAATACATACTTTTTTAAGTGAATCAAAATGTATTTAACGGCAGCTTGAAACTGAACTAGAGGAAGTTTCTAGACCGAATCTATTGTTAGCTAAAAAAAAAATAATAATTAATAAATAATAAATTATTACAATAAAATTCTAAAATATCTCTGCAGATCTAGCTTTCTTTCAGTCCTGCTTGACTAATAGCAATACAAAAATATTTTCAAAATATTATTATATTTACAATAATAAATAATCTCGATTGCTATTTACTGTTTGACTCTGAATTCGCCCATGCTAAACGTTTGCTAACTTACTTAAGTATGAGGACCGAATATTTGGCTTCGGGTGCAATGGTCTGAAATGCACTTAACTAATGAATTGCAGCTGAGGCGTGGAGACATTATCATGGCCATGAAGCGGCCGCATTGGCCCAGCCGCACGACTGTACTTGGGAGCAGAGCTCACGGCTCAAGTGGCAAGGCGTCAGAATCAACTGAACGATAAGCACGCCATAATCGGAGCGAGCGCCAAACTCCAGTTAATTAACATATTATTGCAAATTCAGCAGCAACAAGAAACTAAGCTGCAGTTGCTTTTGCTTCAACTTCTGCTGTTGCTGCTACTGCTGCTGCTGTTGCTGCTAATGCACTTTAGTAATGCACTTCAATGTGCTTACACAGCCATGTGCAACATGCAGCGCACATCTCATTTACATGCATACACATAGCAACAATAATTACATGTGCCCGGCCGCCCCCGCTGCCGTAGCCGTCCAGAAGATTTTAATTCATTAGTAGACAACGGCCAAATGCATTTCCCATGTGTGTGGATTATTCAGTTTCCGCTTGAATGCAACTGCTGCAACTGCAGTTGCAGCTGCTGTTGCTGCTGCTGCTGCCGTTGCTGTTGCTGTTGCAACAGTCGATGCGCCACCATTTTATCTAATTGCGCCCACATTACGCATACGCAGCATAGAACACATCATTAAAATTACGAGTGGACAAAAATGCAAAAGCAGCGCCCGACCCTGATGTTGGACGCCCAACCTCAAGCCCAAAACGTTGGTAGTTCAGCAGCGAGGGCTGTTTGAAAAGATTGCGCAGAGATATGTAGGATATAGATAGTTAGACATTATGATATTCTCTGTGATAACTGTAACAATTCTTTTTGTTTATTGAGCTGATAGCTCAAAGATGGTTTAGACCAACAGCGAGGGCTGTTTCAGAAGTTTGTCTATGGACATTTATATGTATATATTTTCTAACGATTAATTATCATTCCAATTATTAAGTTGATAACTCGAAGATTGTTTACACCAACAGCGAGGGCTACTTCAGAAGTTTGACAGTAAATATTTATAGGTATATATATTGTCTTACGATTAATTATCATTACTTTTAGTTTATTAAGTTAATAACTCGAAGACTGTTTAGGCCAACAGCGAGGACTACCTTAGAAGTTTGATAATAGATATTTATATAAGTATAAGTAGTATATATATCGAGGGCTGAATGAAAAGTTAGCATATAGATTATATAATTGTAGATGCGTGTTTTATGAAATTCATCTTTATCTATAGATAAATTCATGACTTATTTTGGCAACTCTTGCTGATGAAAACTTTTGATGACTGCTTCAACTCAAGTGAGCTATGAAGCTACTAGAGTCTGTAGTAAAGATTTATGCCTTGATAGAAATGGCTGAACAAGTCTTCAGCTCGTTTAGAGCATGAATTCTTAGGAAAACGAAATCAAACTCATTTTTCAAAGTAAAAAATATATATTAGATTAGCTCAATATAACATATAATATACTTGTTGGTGACCCTCTGTCTGTCCGTATGATAGTATTGAAGGTAAGAGACAGCAAACATCAAACTCTATCTATTTCACACTTCAATTTTTTCTCTGAGAGTTACATGTCATTATACATGTCACATGCAGTAAGTGAACATATTCCTTGGCTCAACTCAACTCACTAATACAATTCCCAACTGGTTATAGCTTCGCTAAGCAGACGATGTTCCTTTAAAGTTCTTCAAATAGCTAAGCAGACAATCTACTCACTCACAACCCTCCGACAGTCAGTTAGTAACAATTAACTAGTACACAGTCTTTTATTGCTTACTTCACGAGCAGCCCTCGATAAGCGCTTGAATATCCATTGAAGCACATGCTGCACAAACATAATTCGTAGCTGACCAGGTGGGGGTTGGGTGAGGGCAAAGGCATTCCGTATCTGAAGCCTTGACAACTGCAAGTGGCATTAGTTGTAGCAACAACAGGCGGAGTAGACAGCAACAACAACAACAGCAACAACAACAACAACAATGACAGCAATGACAGCAACAGCAATTGCATGCATCAGTTTTTCTAGTACAAGGGATTTGCATTTGTTTGCTAATTGAAATTAAGCAAATATTTACAAACATGGAGCCCGAGCATGGAGTGGGCTCCATGGAGCTGACCCACGTAATCCTTTTGTAGCGCATTAAAATTCATGAAATGAGTCCCAAAAAAAAAAAAGAAAAAAGAGGACCAATAGCGTTGCCAGATAATTTAAATCCATTTGTATAACATTTGCCGCTGCTTTCAATTTTTCTCCTTTTTTTTTTTTTCTTTTTCTATTTTATTTTTCTGGTAATTAGTAAGAAAAGTGCTGGGCAGAGAGAGAGGGGCGATCGGAGCGTAACTGTAACCGGGTCCCATAATCAAATGTTTAAAAAAAGATTTGCAAGTAAATCCCAAGGAATTATTTGCCACTTGAAACGTTTAAAAATGCCAACAAGAATCTGTCGATGCTGATGAGGGTGACAGAGCGACAGAGAACTGTGAAAGCTCCGAGATAGAGAAAAAAACAAAAAAAAAAAGGCCAAAAGGCAAAGCATGGCATGGCCCAGACCCTCAAACCCGAGCACAGTTGGTCTGGCAGGTTGGGGTCAGACAAACTTAATGAGCAAATTGTCAAATGCCGCGGCAAAGCGCGCACTTAAACATGCCGGGATCTAGAAAATTACGCCCTCTACAACAACAGCAACAACAACAACAGCAACAACAAAAAAGAAAAATAACTTGACGAAATGATAAAGATTGCAAGAAAATATCCAAAGAAGGCAACAACAACGACAACAACAACAAAATGGAGAGAAAAAGTAAAAGTTGCCGTCGCCGTTGTTAGCCCATGTTTGGGGATTTGAATAAACAGTTACGCTGATTTAATTTGGTTCGACCGTGGCCCAGAGCAGAGCCTAGGGCCAAGGGCCATGGGCCAAGTGCTAAGGGCAAATCATTGGCGAGGAAAAAATTCTATCACAGTATGTCGTCTGTCACCCTCGATTTGATTTTTAAATTGCTTTCGTGATAAATTGACGAAATGAACAGCAATAACGCCACCAAAAAGAAACGCGAAAAAAATACAGACACACACACACACGCACACACAGACCAGGGGAAAAAAAATATGCGAAGAAAATTGACAATTGTCAAGGCGGCGCCCCCTGAATAGACATATAAAAATTAACTACAGACTACTTATCTTATTTGTTGACGCAGTCAGCAAGAAGCAGAAGGAAAAAAAAGAAACCAGGAGCTAAAATCTAGACAGACAGGACTCGAGACTCGAGACTCGCTCGTACCCACAGCCTAGCGCAATATGAACGGAAGCCAAGCCAAAAAGTTTGCCCGTCGCTTTTGATCTATGCGGTGGTGCGTGGTGCGTGGTGTGTATGGCGATATGAATGCGAATACATATTCCAATGGCAATATGCTACAAGTATCCTGGGGCGTTGACAGGAAGCAGACAATCAAGCCAAATGATACAGCTGAATGGGATTATCCGAGAGCAATGGCAGCGACAACAGCAGTTAAGAGCTTAGAACTTCTTTCAGTTCTTATTTCCACTAATGAGCGCTACTTAGCAGGTGCTTTCTTCATAAACAATCGGACAATCAGAAGCGCAAACTTTACAAAACTTCCTAGAAACTTAATTAAAAAAAAGGTGGTTATGACAGTTGGCATACAGACTAATTAGATCGGATGCAGAAAAATACAATTTTTGCCTGCGCCAAGTTGAGATGATTGAGAGGGCATAGAACAGTAGCAGAAGCAGAAGCAGTTGAGACAGATGTAGGCCTGCAGCTCAAGAGACTAGAGCAAATCTACTTAAGTTTAGCTTGATCTATATATGGGTATATGTTTAATTTTATTATTATTACTGTTATTGTTATTATTAGATATGAATAATATATATATAAGTAGCAGCTCGACCCGGCTTTGCATGGATTTTGCTGGCGTTAAAAGGCTACCTATGCGATGATACACTTTTGACATACTCCGATTTCTTATCTTATCCCAAATGGAATAAAAGACTATAGTTAAAATTTAAGTTCAGGCTGCCATAAGGAAATTAACATTTTTATTCTATTAATATTAATATGATTAAGATGAAGCTAACATTAGTTGGTATGAAAAGTAGATGATGTTTTTTCTGTGTATTTATATATGTATATATAGATATATATACATACTAGAGGGTCGACCCAGCTTTGCACAGATTTGGGACTGATGATGGTAAAAGAGGACCTATCAGCTGATACACTTTTGTTACTCCATTTAAAAAGTGGACAGACAACTTTCTTCTCTAATTTCTTACCCAACGACCAAAGTCATTTGAAAAAGGCTATTGTACCTATGTATGTATGTTGGCCAAAAAGATGTCCAGATAGTGAATGATTATTGGTCAAAAGACTTTTTGTTGACTGTGACAGCTCCTGTATAGCAGGTATTCCAAAAGCATACCATTTAGCCCATCTTTTGTCAGAACACTTAGAGCAGATCTTATTCATAGCTTCGATTTGGAGGGAAGACTGTTAAGCATAAGCAATTTGTGGATCGTATCGATCGTATCAAGCCGATCTGTTACTGTGAGCTAAAACTCAATTGAGAACTCTAGTCGTTGACGTCTGTTGTCTTACTCTCTGATCTCGAAGGCGTTGGGAATGCTCAGAGCGCGATTCCCTAGCGTGAGCTCGTATATTACTAAAACTATGCTCTTCAAGCCGCCGTACTGGACTTTCGTACACAGACTTGAGATGTTCATATATTTTGTTCAACAAAAGCCGCTGCGAACGCTCAATACTCGACTCGACTCTCTAGCACATCATTTCAACTCATATACTCTCTCACTTACAAGACACAACATAAACCAAATTTGACTACTTAAAACCCTATTTTTTGCTCACCCCTGCCGCTGCGTCCAACAAAGCGCAAATCATTAAACTTGGCCACTTGGTTCTTCATCACGGCCGTGCAGTTGCGCAGCTCTCCGCAAAAGTTCTCATCGTTGCCGGCGCGTATGGTGACAATGGTGCCATCCATGACCTCGCCCAGTGCCAGCACCTTAAAGGCGATCGGCAGCGTTTTATTGGAGCGCCAGTGCGTGGGCAATGTGGTGCACACCTGAATTGAAATAGCATAAGTATTAGTTGAATGAAATTAACTAAATTAATATATTATTCTTCTACTACTTCTTCTGTTACAATACTCACGACGTGCGGTGAGCCCGTCTTGACCAGCTCGCCAGGATGTTCGGCTAGCAGGACGTCGACAGTGCGCTCGATCAGATTCTCGGGCGTCAGGTACGGACTTGTATCCACGGTTTTGCTGTTGCTGTTGTTGTTGCTTTTGCTATTGTTGTTGTTGTTGTTGCTGCTGCTGCTGTTGTTGTTGTTATTGGACTCTGCATTGCGACGCTTCGTTGTGCTGCCCGTTGTTGTTATGGTTGTTGTTGCTGCCGTCGTGTGTTGTTGTTGCAGTGTTGGCTGCTGTTGCTGTTGTTGTTGTTGTTGTTGCTGCTGCTGTTGCTGTTGCTGGTGTGTTTGATTTGAGGTGGTCGAACTGACCTCGGCTGAAATGTGCATTATTGCTTATAATTCCAAGAGTTTATGTCCTTGATTGATTTTTGTTCTGATATCTTGATTATATTTTTTTCTTTTTCAGCTGTTTCATAGAGTCGCGCACTTGATCATCTGCAATGTATTTGAAGAAAATATATTTTAATTAAAATTATTGTATATTAATATATATATTATTGTGCTTTAGATTCTAGCTGTAGTCAAGTTGGGAGTCTATCAAATATAGTTTGCCTGATCCAATGTTGCAATAAACGAGATTTATACTTTAGAGCTTCGTTTGCCTTAAAGATTGTCCAACTTTTAGATGTCTAACTGTAGAGTAGATCAACAGGGATTGTAATCTAGGTTAGCCAAGCTCTAAATTTGGGGAAAATATAGTTTTTTTTCGACGAGCCACAACCCCAATGGCTGCTTATATGCCTTCTTTTTCGATTAATCTATTGTGAAGCAAACACATAAATAATTTTTTTTAATTATTTATTTATAGCTATAGAACTGTTGAAAATTTAGTTTCATTCATCTTATCTCGCGCTCAATGGACATTTCTTAGCTTCTACTTCTTAGCTTCGTCTAATATATTCCATTTTGTCAGTTTTTAGCTTTAATAGATACAAAGCGATTCACTTTGTGGCTTAGCCAGAGCTAGAGCTGCCATTGAGATATAAACTCAATCTTCACAAACTTCTAGTTCAAGGGAACAAAGACTCGCCAAAGAGTCAGTTTTAGTCTCACTGTTCACAACTTCCTAGTTCAAAGAGACTCTGTCTCACAATCTTCACAAATGCCTAATTCATGAAGACTCTGTCTCTGTCTCAGACTTCCATAATTTCATATTATATGAGACTCAGTCTTAGTCTCACTCTCACTCCTTACAAATTTGTTCTATAATGAGACTCTCTCTCAATCTTCATAAATTTATAGCACAAAAAAGCTTCAGTTTCAGTCACAATCTTCAATAATTTCTTATTCAATGAGACTCACTCGAAGACAAAGAGACTCTGTCTCAATCAACACATCTTCCCAATTCAAGACTCTCAGAGTCTCAATCTCAGTCTCCGTTTCAATCTTCACAGAGACTCTGTCTCAGTCTCAGTCTCAGTCTTCACAAATTGATAGTCCAATGAGACTTTGTCTCAGTCTCAGTCTCAGTCTCTCACTCTTCACACATACGTAGATCCATGAGACTGTGCTTCTCAGTGACTCTGTCTTCACAAATGCCTACCTGCAAGAGTCTCCTTCTCAATCTTTACAAATAGCTATTCCACAGAGACTCTGTCTCAGTCTCAGTCTCTCACTCTTCACAAATACATAGATCAATGAGACTCTCATTCTTCTTCAATGAGACTCACTCTAAGTCTCATTCTTCACAAATACATAGATCAATCAGACTCTGATTCAACTTCAATTTTAAATAATTTCTAATTCAATGAGACTCACTCTCACTCTCAGTCTTCACAAATGCCTACTCGCAAGAGACTCCTTCTCAATTTTCAATCTCAGTCTCAGTCTTCACAAACTGATAGTCCAAAGAGGCCTCTGTCTCAGTCTCAGTCTCACTCTTCACAAATACGTAGAACAATAAGACTCTGATTGAATTTCGATTTTCAGTCTTCTTAGTCTTCACAAATGCCTACTCGAAGGAGACTCCTTCTCACTCTCACTCACAAAATTCCTCGCTCACTCACTTTCTTTGCCACTAAAACGTTCGCCCACAAAAGTATGCAACAGATTTGGTTGTCAAACTTATCACATTTTGTGATGTGTGTGTGTGTGTGTGTGTGTGTGTGTAGGAGTTAATGTTTGACTGTTGCTGGCTTTTCAGCGCTGCTTGTGGACCACGTACGACCGCGCACCTTTGCGCACAATTTGCATTTAAGCCGCCGCCATCGAGCGCAACTCAATTAAATATTAAAAATCATGGCCAATACGTAACGTGTGGCCAACTGCTGCCAGGCCCTACTCAACTAAGATGGATGGCGGCGGCCTACGGTTGCAATATGTGCTAACGGCTTCCCCAGGACATCAACAGAAATACAAAAAAAAAAAAAAAATAAAAAAAAAACGACGTGAAATGGAAACAGAGATACAAAAAAAAAATTGTATATAAATAAAAATGATAATAATAAAGCGCCAGCTGTTGTCCGTTTGTGTTTGGCCACCAAAAAAAAAAAACAAAAAATCAACAATGTGCAATCACACACACACACACACCCACGCACACCCACGCACACCCACACACACACACACACCCACGCACACACACCTTTTTGGAGCTGAAAAGATTCGCGTGCCGCGCGCTGCGTTTTGCCATGCGACAACTATTTTTGTTGCTGTTTATGTACACACACCCACACACACACACACACCCACACCCACACACTCACACAGACAGAGTGAGTGCATGTGTGTGTGTGTGTGTGCACAATCTGTAGGTAGTATATGTACTCGTTTTTTACAACTTCCGTTTGAATTTTTGCATACACAACGGTCGCAGCTGGACAACAAATGAGCTCGTCCAGTGACTATGCGGCGACATATGTGGCCACAGAGACGGCACACGAGCCAAAGGCACTGGAAACACACAGCAACAACAACAGCAACAACAACAACAACAGCAACAACAACAACAACAACAACCAACAGACAGCAGACTGAAGCCCAAAAAGTGGGCAAATGAGTTGATGCACAAACAGGGCTATGGAAATTGCAGCGCTTGTTGGGGCAGTCTTCATAAGGTTGCATGGCTTAAGCATATAGATCAGAGGCGTGAAATGATTTTGGCCTTGTTAACAGCTAGAGAAAGGCTGGCTGAAACGATTTAGGAGTGTTGCAGTTGGGCGCTATTGATAGCAAAATAATCATTTACGCTCTGAATGCTGTCAGTTCAAAAAGTTTAGAAGACTTACGACGCCCTTAAAAGGCGTTTATATATAGTTTTTGATAAATCTAACTGTATAAGTGCAGAAAGTACAGGCTTTTTCTGTTAATAGTTGTATCTCTTTTAGACAGTTCTTGGAGAGTAATGTAATTCTGGGGCTAGAGCTCCAAAACTAAGAGTTACAACGTAAGAACGCGGAAGATAGAGGTTTTTCCAATATGCCATGCCTCGAATGAGCGTGGGATTTATAAGCAATATATTTTGATCTTAGGCTGGCAACGCGAGTATATATTTTACAAACTTCAAGTTTCGAGCTTCAATAGCTGCGGAATCGATTGCGATTGCGGACAGACATTCGGACAGGAGGACGGACGGACTGACGAACAGACAAACAGACAAACAGACAAACTGACAAAGAGACGGACGGATGGATAGCAAGAAGGGCATTGCACAAAAACCTATGAATATACTCTTCCACTTTGTAAATGAGTATAAAAAAGAAAATGATCTCTGACATCATCGGAAGGAAGAGCGGAGGGACGGACGGACAGACCAACGAAGAAGCACATTGCATCAAACCAATATACTTTTCACTCCGTGAATGTGTATATAAAGGAAAATGATCTGTGACATCACCGGAAGGAAGAACGGAGGGACGGACGGATGGACGGACAGACAGACAGAGAGACGGACAAGCAGACGAACGAATCAAGAAGGAGATTGCACAAAACCAATATACTTATTCATCACTTCGTGAATGAGTATAAAAAGGCAAAAGATCTCTGACATCGTTGAGCACTCAAAAGTCAATGAGCTACCGCCTTTAATTGATCTTGGCCTGGCGTAGCTTTAACCTAGCTTATCCCTAACATAGCTCATATTTGTTATTAATAAACTGAAATCATTTGCGTATGCAGATCAATATCAAGTCTTTCATCTATACACTAGAGACAAATCATATTCAATTAGCTTACATTTCTTCTAGAACTCGGCGTATATTCCAATTGGGCGTATTTCAGTTTTGATTTCCTTCAGTAAATCTAAGCAATTTTTTGTTTATTTTATTACACGTTAAAAAAAAAAGGAGAATGACTTCAATTATATCACAATTAGGCACAATAAAAAAATGAATATGGATTTTTAATGATATTTAATATATATATAACAATTTAATGAGTACACACACATACACACTGATACACACACACACACAGACACAGAAACACACGCAACACTGATTAATAAAACCGACTGTAAATTGAGCTTGAGAGTTTTGTGAGCTTTGCTATGCTCTCTTTGGCTGGCTGGCGATCGAATCAAACGACACGGAGATATTAAACTATTTTTTTGCGGTAACCATGAACGCGACCACTATGAGCGGTTGGCGACGCCGACAGCGAAGTCAACAGCGCGTCATCATAATCACGACGGCGGACAAGGACGCCAGCGAGAGAGAGTGCGAGGTGGGGCCAAAGGCGACAACGAGAACGGGACGAAGCAGCAGCCGCAGCAGCAGCAGCAGCAGCATCATCAGCAGCAGCAGCGATGTGTCGATGTGAATGTGAATGTGAATGTGGCTACGGGATGCTAGCTGCTGGCTGCTGGCTGCTGGCTGTTGGATGCTGGATGCTGGATGCTACCCGCCTTTGGAGTGCGAGTGCCGCCTCTTTTTGCGTTTTTCAAGCAACCGCGTTGGGTATATAATTCTTTTTCTTGGCTTAACATTTACCACGAGAACCACCACCAGTAGCAGTGGTTTTTACTTGTGGTGTCCCAGCAGCGACGCCAACAGCGACTGCAGCGTAGCCAACTGGCAACAACATCGCAACGCTGCCGTTGCTGTCTCTGTCGACGTCGCCGTCAGCAGCAGCAGCAGCAGCAGCGACAGCGGCAGCGGCAGCACCACTGACGAACCGAAAGCCACGCCAAAAACCGAAACCGAAACCAAAAACGTCAACTACACCACAAGCAGAAAGGCCGCAACGATGTCTTCAAGTTGGTACCCCAACTACACAGCCTCCAACCTCATCTACAGTCCAACCCTGCCCCCTCCGCCCTGCCCGCCCCAACTCCCGCTGCTGATGCTGGAAATACGGCAAAAAAAAGCGCTCAATTTTGGCGCTCGCAACACCTTCGCTGGCTGCTTAGAGACCAGCCAGCCAGCCAGGCCAGCCGGGCTGGAAGCCATTGGGCTGAGTGCTGGGAGAGAGGAGAGCAAGGCGCAGAAAAAAAAATTGAGTCGAATCTCGCAGCTGGAAGCTGCGTCCTGCAGCAGCTTGACTCATTTTTCTATGCAGCGCTTATGGTATCGTTATTTTTCTTTCTTTCTTTTCAGGTTGTTGTTGTTGTTGTTGTTGTTGTTGTTGCTGCTGCTGTTTCTCTTTGGCGCTAGCAACCCCCAAAAGACGTCTTGGAATTGCGCTGCGACGTCTTTTCGCTTTCGACTCAAAGAAAAAAAAAAGAAACAGATGAGAAAAAATCTCAACGCGCAGCGTGGTAAATAAGGCGCTATCGACTCCCTGAACTCTCCGCTCAGTCGGCGCTCGACCTCAGAATTACAAGTCCGAGATGTTGGCCAAAAAATGAAACCGGCGCGCGGCTTTGCGGCGAGCCTCTAGCTAACCAGAGAATGTGCATAGCCAGTCAGCCAGCCAGGCCAGACCAGACCAGACCAGGCCAGACCTGGGCAGACCAGACCACAGCAGAGCAAGTGAGACGGGAAGCCAATCGGAGCGAGATGGCTAGCGTGCCAGAGTGAGATGCCGCACAAGTGTGGGCGGGTTAGAGTGAGTGCCAACTAGTGGTGGAGCGGTAAAAATCTTGCGGCTGCCATTTGCGGCCAAAGACGAGGCAATTTTTTTGCTGTTGTTGTTGCTGGAGCTAGGTGCTCCAATGGTTCTCGGTTCCGAATTGGGCGGCTTGAGTGAAAAATTGCAAATGCCTAACCACATGAGCATAAGACGTCCTCTCACTAATACACACGCAAGCACACACACACACACACATATTCAAAAGTAGGTGGATTCGTTGAGAATTTTTTTTTCTTCTCTTTTCGTTTCTTATTTTTTTTTGTTGTTGTCATCAGGGCGGAGTTTTCTTGGCTCGCTTCAGTTCAGGGACGTGTCGGCATATTAACGTTCAACCCTCCTACATTTTGCGGTTACTGCATGTAGCAACAAGACGCGCGAACGCTAAGTTGCAAGGGTGGGAGGGGGCTGGTGGTGGTGGCAGTGGTGGCAGTGGTGCTGGTGTCGATGGTGGTTGTATATATTGTCAGTCGGCGGTTGCGCAGCAAACATGTCGAAGGGTGTGCGGTTGGCATAATGAAACCACAAGAATTATTATACGCTGCGGTCGATTACTATATCAAAATGCTAATCCAAATGCCGGCAGAGCCGACCCGATAGCCAACCAAACGGCGTTGCGCACAAACCAATGAGCGCCGTCGCCCAATTACCCAGCGAATTGCTCGAATAACCAGTTGAAGCATTCGAAAATGGTGGCATTATCTTAAGTCTGTATGAAGTAATTGAATGGAGAATCTATAACAATTCAATTGAAGCATTTGACAACAACACAAACATGTTGAAGTTTATGAAAAGTAAAATGTTTAAAAGCAAGAAATGTTAAAGATTAAATTTATCAGAAATTGTGAATAAAGTTTCGTGATTCAAAAATTCATAAAAATTTACTCGGACTAGAATTTTAATTTATATTTTTAAATAATTATTTTATTGAAATTTTTATACATTTTTTTTTGTGTTTTAAATAAAAAACAAGTAAGAACGTTGCAGTCGGGCGCTACCGACTGCGGGATACTCATTCACACCCCCACAGATCACGCCCATTGCCACGCCCACAATTGGTTTGTACATATATAATTTTTTGGAAATCAATAGAGGAGATCAGCAGTAATATCTGTATATAATTCTGATTTTCTCACTGAGAATCGGAAAAACGTATAGTTTTTCCCGATTTGCCACGCCCCCAGTAGGCGTAGACATATAATTTTTGGCCAGTTCTTAGAAGTAGTGAAGGGTAACGTAAGTGTGAAATTTGGATGCTTACACTCAAAAAATGCGAAAATTACAGGGTATTTTTTAGCCGGGCATACCCCATAAGGGGCGTAAAATTTATTTTTGGCGCATCGATAGAGGAGCTCACCAGTAACTTACCATCCAATTTTGAAGCTTCTAGCTCTAAAACTGTAGGAGCTACAAACTTTTGCGGTTTGTCACGCCCCCTATGGGCGTAGATATATCCGCCATATCTTTTCCAACTTGGGTTGTCAACCCGAGTATATATACCAAGTTTCAAGTCTCTAGCATCAATAGTGCTCAAAATATTACAGAATTTGAAAAATCACTATATAGTCAGATCCGATTTGCCACGCCCCTAGTAGGCGTGGATATATAGATTTTTGGTCGATCTTCATAGGATCGTATCAGTAACCTACGTGCCAAATTTGGGCGTTTTAGCTTTAAAACTGTAGAAGATACAGTTTTACCCGATTTGCCACGCCCCCAATGGGCGTAGATATATCCGCCATAGCTTTTTGATCTTGGGTTGTCAACACGAGTATATATTCCAAATTGCAACTCTCTAGCACTTCTAGAAGTAGTGTTTCTGAGGTATGGGCAAATGCATTTTCCGATTTGCCACGCCCCTAGTGGGCGTATCGGGAAAATCTTGACACTTTATAATTCGAGGGTATACACGAGTATATATTCCAAATTTCAACTCTCTAGCTTCAAAACTGTGCAAATGGTTTGCGTTCATACGGACAGACGGACAGACGGACAGACGGACAGACGGACAGACGGACGGACAGCGTGACGGACATTGCACAAAACCAATATACTCATTTCACTTTGTGAATGAGTATAAAAATACATTTGTACTTTATTTTCATATTCAAAAAACTTTTGCATTTTATTTTCGTTAATTTATTTTATATTTTTGTTGCTTATTTTATTTTATTTTGATTTAATTCAACTCTTATACTTGACTGGAACTATAACTGAAGTATAACAGCTTAATAACATTAATGTTAACTAGAAGTAGCAACCAAAATTTAAAAAAAAAAAATAAGAAAATAATATTTAAACATTTTTTTAATTTGTTAAAATATATAAAATAACAAAAATTAAAAAAAATATATGAAAATAACAAATAAAAAATTGTTTAACTATTTAAATTAAAACAAGTAAGAACGTTGCAGTCGGGCGCTACCGACTGCGGGATACTCATTCACACCCCCACAGATCACGCCCATTGCCACGCCCACAATTGGTTTGTACATATATAATTTTTTGGAAATCAATAAAGGAGATCAGCAGTAATATCTGTATATAATTCTGATTTTCTCACTGAGAATCGGAAAAACGTATAGTTTTTCCCGATTTGCCACGCCCCCAGTAGGCGTAGACATATAATTTTTGGCCAGTTCTTAGAAGTAGTGAAGGGTAACGTAAGTGTGAAATTTGGATGCTTACACTCAAAAAATGCGAAAATTACAGGGTATTTTTTAGCCGGGCATACCCCATAAGGGGCGTAAAAATTATTTTTGGGTCATCGATAGAGGAGCTCACCAGTAACTTACCATCCAATTTTGAAGCTTCTAGCTCTAAAACTGTAGGAGCTACAAACTTTTGCGGTTTGCCACGCCCCCTATAGGCGTAGATATATCCGCCATATCTTTTCCAACTTGGGTTGTCAACCCGAGTATATATACCAAGTTTCAAGTCTCTAGCATCAATAGTGCTCAAAATATTACAGAATTTGAAAAATCACTATATAGTCAGATCCGATTTGCCACGCCCCTAGTAGGCGTGGATATATAGATTTTTGGTCGATCTTCATAGGATCGTATCAGTAACCTACGTGCCAAATTTGGGCGTTTTAGCTTTAAAACTGTAGAAGATACAGTTTTTCCCGATTTGCCACGCCCCCAATGGGCGTAGATATATCCGCCATAGCTTTTTCAACTTGAGTTGTCAACACAAGTCTACATTCCAAATTGCAACTCTCTAGCACTTCTAGAAGTAGTGTTTCTGAGGTATGGGCAAATGCATTTTCCGATTTGCCACGCCCCTAGTGGGCGTATCGGGAAAATCTTGACACTTTATAATTCGAGGGTATACACGAGTATATATTCCAAATTTCAACTCTCTAGCTTCAAAACTGTGCAAATGGTTTGCGTTCATACGGACAGACGGACAGACGGACAGACGGACAGACGGACAGACGGACAGACGGACGGACAGCGTGACGGACATTGCACAAAACCAATATACTCATTTCACTTTGTGAATGAGTATAAAAAAAAAAACTATTTCAATAATTTACAAAATTTCAGTAAAATAATAATTAAAATTAAAATTTTATTAATATTAAAATTGTCAAAATAGAAGCAAAAACTTAAAAAAATATATGTGAAAATAGTATTTACAAAATTTTGAACTATAATTGAAATATTAATAAAAATTAAGAATATGAAACAAGATTTTTTTAAATTTGAATAAGAACTTAAATATTAAGCATGAAGAAATAGAGAAATGTTCATAGATAAATATTTACAAGCTAAACTGGTAAGCTGGTATAAATATATATACAGACATTAATTCTAGATTTATTATATAATTATTTATTTATATTAAATGATTATTGCCTTTAAAATATATATATATATATATATATATTTTTATTTTTTTTCATATTGAACAATGTTTGAAATATAATACAAAATTCTTAAAAGCTTAAACCATTTTGCTCTAAAAAAAAATAAATGGAAAATGTATATATGAAGAGTATTATAAAAGATATTATAAAAAGTATAAAAAGTATAATAAATTTACTAAATTTGTGAAACAGAAAAAATTAGAAAATTGTTCGCATATCATAGAGACGTCAATATTATTATAAAAAGTCTAATAAATTTGAAAAATGTATATGTATATCAGACAAAATTAGAGAATAGATTGCATATCAGAGAGAGGTCGACTTTGTAGTCTTTATGTGTAACTAAGCTATTGAAAGGAATAACAAATAAGAGTACTCTTACGGGAAGAGCCGAACTCGCAGTTACTCTAAACTTAAGGCCTCTCTCATTTACTCAGCAGTCAACCTGAATAGTCTACTATTGCCTTTGCTTCTGCTGCCTGCAAAATATGAAAAAAGCCTTTCCCAAAACCAACTCGGAGTCAATTGTTCACTCCTAATAAGCAAAACACGACTTTTAATCTTGAAAAGAATGAGAGTATGTATCCAAAAAGTACTCTTTATTAGCATATGCTTAAGCTCTACTGACTCAAGTTGCTGAATGATGAAATGATGGAATTATTGAAACTTATCGATTTTACGCAATTTCATGGAAATGAAATTTATAATTAGTCTGTAGACTAGACAGGACTGCTCCCAATTAAAAATATGCCTTCATTATGCTCTAAATTCTCAATTTCAATGGAAATTGAAATTAATAAGAAGACTTTAGTATATATAAATTATTGCGCAGAAACATCTGCAAATGTGTTTAAAATATATAAAAGAAAAATGGCTGTAAAGGAAATGGATTTTTATATGAAAAAAGTTGCTGTAAGTCTGGGCAAATTTATGAAAAATTTAATTTTTAAATATATATATATATATATATATATATATATATATATATAAATTATATTATATTTGTATAATATTTTTTTGTAATTTTAATTAATTTAATTAATTAATTACAATTATTTTCAGACTTTAAAAAATTATTATTTTTTCATAAAAATATACTTATCAATTTGAAGAAGCAATAATAATAATATGTTCAAATTTCTCTTAGAATTCCGCTAAATATTACACAAACAAAAAATCTATATGAACTAAAATCTCTGGAATTCGAATAGATGATATACATAAACTATATATTGTGTTACTATACTAACTATATACAAAATGCCTAATAAACATATATAATATGAATATGATTTAGCAAGCTAAAAGACAAAACATCAATTGATGAATAAAAGAAAAAACCTTTTTCAAATTTCCAGCAAAAGCTGCATAAATTAATGTGAATTTTTGTGTATTTATCATTAGGTGCAAAAAGAGAGCTATTGATAAGTGGGAAACTGGTGAACCACAGCCCAAAGTGTGGGCCTCGTTATGAACGTCTCGAGGTGGGCCAATTAAAACATAACCCAAATACCAAGAACCAAACAAACAAATGAAAGGAAGCTCGAGTGGGAGTGAAGCGAGTTTTTTTTTGTTTTTTTTTTTTTGCATTTTCTTTGGATGGGCTGCGTGACGACCGCGAAGAAACACCCCAAAAGAATGGCCATGGCTGATGGGTGAGAACAATTATGATCAGAAAAACAACAACAACAATAAGAGAAACAACAACAGCTAAATGCTGCAGCAAAAACTGTTGACTGGTGTTGCACTCAAGGCAGTAACAAAAGCGGAATCCTTGCCGTTGAGATTTTGTGCAAATAATTTAAGAGGCAGTAAAAAGTAAACGACTCGGCGCGCAAAGGCAGGTGGGGCACACACATACATATACACACACATACACACATATATATATATATATAAACATTAATGGGCAGAACTGCGATGACAAGCGACAAAAGCTGTCGGCTGTTGACGGCTCTTCTGGCAGCTTTTGTGTGTTGATTTTTCTTTTAATTGTTGCGGATTTGCATTCTGACACATTTGTCAACCTCAACCTCAGAGTCGCGCAGCGTAGCCAACGACGGCGGCTTCAGTGCTGAACACACACACACACCAACACACACACACACATGCATAGTGAGAGCGAAAGGGTTGCCTACAAGGCAAGTGTCTAAGTGTGAGTGAGTGTGGGCTATGGGTCTGGGATGTGGTCGGGTGTTCGCATTTGCAGCAAAACCTCGTTTGTACAGGTTGTATGAGAAGCGTTTATTATTTATTAGCTGGCATCTCTTCATGTGTATGCGTGTGTGTGTGTGTGTATGTGTGTGTGACAGGAGCTGAGGCCTTAAGCCCGTTGGGATAATAATAAACGCCGGGGCCAAGTCATTTGTTAGAGAGACTCAACAATAACACCTACCAGCCGTGTGTGCGTGTGTGTATGTGTGTGTGTGTGTGTGTGTGTGAACAAGTGTGTTTTGAGTGACATGTGTCAAAACTGAAAAACTACGCGAATTTGTGTCAAATACCCTTGTCAGCCTGCTTCAAGTGCAAGAAAATACTCGAGCAAGCATGTGCTGTGATTGGGCAGGTTGGAAAAGGCGAGCCAGAGTGAGTCGAGGCGTGAGACGAGCTAAAAATAGATATAGAGAGAGATATAGAGAGATATAGAAAGATATATAGGGATATATAGAGAGATATAGAGAAATATGGAGAGGAATAGAGAGATATAATGAGATATAGAGAGATATACAGAGATATAAAGAGATATAAAGAGATATAGTGAGATATAGAGTGATATAGAGAGATATAGAGAGATCTATGGAGAGATATGGAGAGATACAGAGAGATATAGAGAGATATATAGAAATATAGAGAACTATAGAGAGGTATAGAGAGATATAAAGCGATATAGTGAGATATAGAGAGATATATAGAGAGATAAAGAGAGATATAGAGAGATATAGAGAGATATAAAGAGATATAGAGAGGTATAGAGATGTATAGAGAGGTATAGAGAGATATAGGGAGATATATGGAGAGATAAAGAGAGATAAAGAGAGATATAGAGAGCTATCGAGCGATATAAAGAGATATAGAGAGATATAGAGAGATATAGAGAGATATAGAGATATAGAGATATAGAGATATAGAGATATAGAGATATAGAGATATAGAGAGATATAGAAAGAGATATAAAGAGATATAGATAGGTATATAGAGAGATATAGAGAGATATAGAGAAATATAGAGAGGTATGGACAGATATAGAGAGATATAGATAGATATATAGGGAGATATAGAGAGATATAGAGAGGTATGGAGAGATATAGAGAGATATAGGGAAATATATAGAGAAATTTATAGAGATATAGAGATATATAGGGAGATATAAAGAGATATAGAGAAATATAGAGAGATTTGGAAATATATAGAGAGACATAGAGAGATCTAGAGAAATACAGTGATATAGAGATAGATATATATGTATATAAATTTAGTCTATAAGTCAACCTAGCATATGTATCATAAATATATTCAAGACTTGTAAAAAATTATAATCAATTTGGTCGCATCAGTATAAAAATGGTAAAGAAGCGCTTAATGGATTAGACGCGACTCGTAAGCCCAATGACAACAGTTAAGTCGACGCAGTCACGATTCGGAACTACTTATGAGGGTTGTTCGCAGATATTTCGCAAATTCCTATATGACTTCGTATATAAAAAAAAAAAAAAAACAGAAGAAGAAAATTGCCTTTGATCAATGAAAACAAATCATAAAACGCGGTTTACAGCTCCCATGTGTGTAATCGCTGACGTTTAACGTTTGGCCTTTTTCTCAGGGCTTATGACTGGCACGTGAGGGTGGCTCAGATAAATAAAAAACAAAAAACAAAAAAAAATGCTGAAAATGTGTATAGGTGAAAAGTACCCGACTTGAGGATACCGCGCACTGCCCTAAAAAAGATATTACAGGATCTTAAGCTCTTCAGATATTCTCGAAAACTTTTTTTGCAATTGAGAGGCTGACATCATTAGCTTTAGTGATATCTTATATTCAGATCTTATAGAATTTACGTAGTTCAAGCTGCACTCTTATAACATGCACTTCACTGCAAACCCAGCATACCCTCTTTCAGCAATTTGCAGGGCATGTAAGCAATCTTATTTACATCAGAAACGGCCTTTAACATCTGTCGCGGGAATCTCAATTGAGACAAGTTAAAATTTTTGAAAAAAAAAAATAAAGAATATTTTAAATCCATGTTTTGATTTCGGTTAAGTTCTACAAGCCAAATGGCAGTTAAATCGGCAGGCAATTGATATGCCTTGGAACTGATTGAATTATGGACACGACCATAAAGTTTACAGCGAACTATTTGAGATTTGGATATGCATTTTAGCAAGAGGGTTGAAAATTTGCAATGAACAGTGAAGGGTTAACTAACTCTGAATACAGTTTTTGTCTGACAAAATGATGAAACAATTAAATGGCAACAAATGTGATTTGTTTATTAGAAATATTTAAATGGAAGGCAAAATTTATATATTATTTTTACCTTTTTTCCGCCAAGTTCTCTTCAAATTTTCTAAAAATTTATATATATGCATGCTTTTTTAACCATATAAAAGCTGGCTTTTTCATACATTAAACACGTTGAAAATGGAAATTCAGATTATATTAGTTTTGCTAAAATGTATGTAACTGGCAGAATGCCTCGTAGCTGAGATGACGTTCTTCAGTTGATTTACAATTTCATATCAGTTCATATTATAATATCTTAAATTTCAACAATTTTTGTAACTAATTTTCAATATCTTCATTGAAAATTGTTGTAAAATTTAGGGAATCATGATATGAAATGATATGAAATTGTAATTAAGCTGAAGAGTATCACCAGATTTTAAAAATTCAATGGAAATTTTCTAACTGATCGTCTAAATACTTTCAAACATATATAATGTGATGCTTTACTTTACTTTTTGCTTGAATATAGATCAAATTAGAAACAACATCATATAAATATCTTCTATAGATATTTCCCGATCTTCAATAAATACTTTTGAATAAGACTGTATAATTGCAAGAATACCTTTATGTACAAATAATCTTGGTTTTTTTTCTCTCTAACTTTCACTTCTCTCATCTTCTCATATGCCTTAGCAGACTTGGATATTTTTATATATATATGGTATATAAAGACAATAGCAATATCTTCGTTAGTTTTCATCTCGTAAATAGAGTTTCACACAACTCCATCTACTCAAATCAAGTGTCTTAAGAACTATATCAATTCATATTATTCTACCTTTCACATATACTCAAACTTAATCAATTCTGGACTTAGTTTTTACCATGAATTGGCCAAAAAGCAATAATCTATTTACACTTTCAAAGCACCAATAAATAAAAAAAAAAAAAACCTTCTCTTATAAATCATAAAAAATAAATAAAAAAACTTAAGTTGAAAAGTGAAAACTTTGTTGACTCGTGCATTGCGTGCAGTGCATAGTTAAAAGCCATATTTGCTTTAATGGCTAGACACCCACACACCCACCCACCCACACACACACACATGTGAAATACCTACCTAGAACAACCAATGGTGACAGCGAGCATAGGTATAAGGTTAAGGATAAGGATAATAATAAGTGACTAAGTGAGTGAACAGGGCACCAGATAACGATAACGTAAATAATGACCAAGGAGTCGAAAAAAAGTAAAAAAAAAGAGTGTGGGAGCAGAGGGAAAACGTGCTCGATATGCCATAACCGCACGACGCTCTCAGAGTGGGTCGAAAGACACACAAGAAGAGGCGAAAAAATTGAATTGAACATTTCCGGGCCGACGCTGATGGCAGCCATGCGGGCAAGGACAATGCGAGGACAGGGCGAGGAGGACTGGCCGTGGACAGAACATGGCCCATTGGCATGTCCATGACTGACCCATTCAATTAAGCATGAAAAAAAATGAGCTGAACGCGTCGTGCGTGGGCGCCACGTGGAATGGCCCGCCTACGTGCCATGGATAGTCAGTCAGTCAGTCAGTCAGTCCGGTTCAGTCCGCTCCGTTGTTCATAAAAAAAGGGACATCATATGCGAAAACGAATAACAGCACTTAAGGAGCCAGCGACGGGCGCTGCCCGCAACAAAACACGCATCACTTGTCACACATACTTAGCAGCACAGGCCTGGCCGGCTGGCTGGACGGCTGGGGGTGGGAGTCAGAGAGATATACCAATAACGCGCTCAAAAGGACTCACTTATTGTCATGTCCTGGTGTTGTTATTGAGGTGTAATACAATTTTTTCCATGATACCCATAACAATGGCAACAAAAACAACAACAACAACAAAAAGAAAGAAAGCGAAAACGAAATAGAAATAGAAATAAAATGAAAACGCCATGCCGACGCAATCAGAAAGGATAACGAGCCGTCGCCGTCGTCATCGTCGTCCTGGTCACATATGGCGGCATTAGTTTTAGCAACAATAGCAAACTGAACAATTGAAGAGGGTGGGTCGTCCCAGTGTCCGTCCGGCATTGCATAAACTTGCAATTGAGCCAATTTGTAAAGTGCGGCAAGCCCATTAACGAGCTGGGTTCGGCGCGTTACAGGACAATGCCCAATGCTGCCAATCGAACGTCAGCACCTGCGTCATAAGGCGGCGGCGGCGACGGCGACGGCGACGTCGTCCAAGTTTTAGGGTTGCGTGACAGACCGATTGGGGCATTCGTAAAACTTTTCGGTGCATATCCCTTTTTTTTTTGCTTTGAGGCTGCGAGAGGTTTACTACTTTGCATTACAAGCGCCCGCAGTTAAAATTAAAATAAAGTTCTTTCTGCTGGCCATGCTGGCTGGGCTTCGGCTCCTTTTTGTTTTATTTTCGCTTCTTCTTCTTTTTTTTTGTGCTTAACTAGAAATAAATCTAAAACTCGCACATTTCTCAAAAGCCTCAGCTCCATTCGCTGATGGATACAAAGCGCGCTGGATATGGCAGGACGCCAGGATGGCAGGATGGCGAGCCGGCCACACTTGGGCAACGCAATTTTATTTTGCATTTACATGCCCACATGCATTATGCATATATTTGTCTCATGTGTGTGTGTGTGTGAGTGTGTGTTTGGTTGATCCTTTTGCTCATAGAATACTCTAACTGAATCCTTTACAATATGATATCTCACTGAGCTAGCAATGGGCATGGCCATGGCAAGCTGTCACGTTTGACGTATTGAAGACTTAACAACGAGTTGCAACTAGGAAATAAAAAATATATTTATTTTTATTATTAAGTATAAAATTCTATTTCTACTATATAATTTTTCTAAACATTGGCATTTTTGATATTACTTTATTAATAAAAAATTATTTCTTTGCTCTTTCAGCCATTAAAATATTTTATAAATATAAATATATAAATATATATATATATACGAATATGAAGTTAAAAACTAAATTTTGTTAACATATTTAAGATTTTCGATTTTTACTGCTATTATTTTGAGCAGGACAATTTCGCCATTATTATCATTTTTTACATAAATTTATAAATAAAAGAAGATTTTTAATGAAGAAACACTCTTATTTTGTTTGAAATTAAATATAAATACTAAATTTTTAAAAAAATTATTGATCTGTAGTCATTATGATATTATTTACCAATCTTAAAATCAGAGCTTACATGCGCTGTTATTATTTTGAACACAGCTGTATGTACAAATATGTGTATATAAATTTATATATATTTACAAAAATATGTCTGTTTTTCTTTTTATATAAATATTGTTTCAAAGTAAAAATATATAATATTTCTATTAAAAACTTTATTTTTATTTATAATATAAATTTATATATATTTATTTATTTATATAAATTTATATAAATTTATATAAATTTATAAAAATATGTCTGTTATTTTTCTTATAAAAATATTGTTTTAAAGTAAATAAAGTAAGTATATGTACTAAAATTTAATTTTTATTTATTTTAAATTTAACTTTTTTTCTTAAAAAAAAATTTTTTAATGTAGCTGATGTAATAAATATATACATATATATTTTTGAATATAAAACAGAAATATATTTCTCTAAAAAACTTAACAAAAAAAAAAAAAAAAATTTAGTTAATTTGTTTTTTTTACTTTTTTTTTAATACTATAGGCGTTCAAAAAAATATTTTTTTAATATTTGTAACATATTATCTTCCATGGAAAATATTTAAAAATTTTTTTAATTGTTAAATTTTTAATAAAATTATTATATTTTTATTCTATATATATTTTTTTAATTTTAAAAGCCTTTTTAAAAATGCCAGCGTATAAAGAAAATAATTTTTTATACTCATTCACAAAGTGAAATGAGTATATTGGTTTTGTGCAATGTCCGTCACGCTGTCCGTCCGTCTGTCCGTCTGTCCGTCTGTCCGTCTGTCCGTCTGTCCGTCTGTCCGTCTGTCCGTCTGTCCGTATGAACGCAAACCATTTGCACAGTTTTGAAGCTAGAGAGTTGAAATTTGGAATATATACTCGTGTATACCCTCGAATTATAAAGTGTCAAGATTTTCCCGATACGCCCACTAGGGGCGTGGCAAATCGGAAAATGCATTTGCCCATATCTCAGAAACACTACTTCTAGAAGTGCTAGAGAGTTGCAATTTGGAATATATACTCGTGTTGACAACCCAAGATCAAAAAGCTATGGCGGATATATCTACGCCCATTGGGGGCGTGGCAAATCGGGTAAAACTGTATCTTCTACAGTTTTAAAGCTAAAACGCCCAAATTTGGCACGTAGGCTACTGATACGATCCTATGAAGATCGACCAAAAATCTATATATCCACGCCTACTAGGGGCGTGGCAAATCGGATCTGACTATATAGTGATTTTTCAAATTCTGTAATATTTTGAGCACTATTGATGCTAGAGACTTGAAACTTGGTATATATACTCGGGTTGACAACCCAAGTTGGAAAAGATATGGCGGATATATCTACGCCCATAGGGGGCGTGGCAAACCGCAAAAGTTTGTAGCTCCTACAGTTTTAGAGCTAGAAGCTTCAAAATTGGATGGTAAGTTACTGGTGAGCTCCTCTATCGATGCGTCAAAAATAATTTTTACGCCCCTTATGGGGTATGCCCGGCTAAAAAATACCCTGTAATTTTCGCATTTTTTGAGTGTAAGCATCCAAATTTCACACTTACGTTACCCTTCACTACTTCTAAGAACTGGCCAAAAATTATATGTCTACGCCTACTGGGGGCGTGGCAAATCGGGAAAAACTATACGTTTTTCCGATTCTCAGTGAGAAAATCAGAATTATATACAGATATTACTGCTGATCTCCTCTATTGATTTCCAAAAAATTATATATGTACAAACCAATTGTGGGCGTGGCAATGGGCGTGATCTGTGGGGGTGTGAATGAGTATCCCGCAGTCGGTAGCGCCCGACTGCAACGTTCTTACTTGTTTTATTATTACAATTGTTGGCAGCCTAACAATAAATGCATAAATATATATATACACATATATATGTATATATATATACTATAAACTATATATTCTTGATAGTTTATAGATTTGATTTATTTAGAGAAGTGCAAAATTCAGTTTGAAGACAAACAGCCAACTAGACACAGATTTCTATAGCAAAAAACAATTTATATTATAATTAAATACCAATTATAAGTAAACTATATAATATATTTTTTACTTCCCGCAGTAGAGTATTCACAATTCGATAGCCAAACAAGCAACAAGAAGAAGCAGCTCTTTCGTATTTCTTGTATGATTTTTTAGTGTTCACTTCTGTTCAGTGCTCTCTCGCCCCTCCTGCCATTGCTCAGTCTCTCGCTCTTTTTTTTTGTGAAAGACTTTGAAACAAGGCAAGCAGGCAACAACAGCAAAAAAAAAGAAAAAAAAGGCGAGTATAAAGTATGCAAAAAGTAAAACAAAAAGCTTTGGACACAAAGGATGCTACAATAATATCCTTAAGCTACAAATGCAACATGAATTTGTCTTTGCTCCGACCCGAGAGACACGAGAGCACGGTCTTTCACTCCGGCACTCCGGCTGTCCAGTCCCGCCCACACAACGAACGCCCACTTAGCCCGCACTCAACTTAACTTTGTTTTTGCTCTGTCTTCGAGTTGCCTTGGCAAGAGAGAAAAAAAAACACAAACACAAAGCAACAACAAAAATTAAAAATAAAAAATAAAGGATACTCGAACTTTACAAATGCATACACATTAGAGAGCCAAGCCATGTGTACGTGTGTGTGTGTGTGTATAGTAATCTTATGCGTATCATGTGAACTCCACATATGCCTTGCCTTGCTGCTGCTATGTGTTGTCCTACAGCTAGTCCTTTAATCCTTTTTGCTGCTTTTGCTTCGACACTTATTTTAATTTATTTCATTTCATTTATGTATGCTACAAATGTCCTTTGTGCTCTCTCTCTTTCTCTCTCTCTCTCTCTCACTGTCACTCGCTCTCTTCCACTTTATACGTCTGCTTCTGCTGTGTGTGTGTGTGTGTGTGTGTGTGTAATTAAATAAAAACGTATTTCAAGCGACTTTAAACACACCCATATATATATATATATATATATATATATTATATATATGTATGTCTCTCCCTCTCTCTCTCTCACTCTCTCACTCTCTCTGTTCACGCTTCCTGTAAATATTTTGCAAGCTTTTATTTTAATTGCACATTGAAATTAATGCTGAAGCTTTCAGCTAAAGAAAAAGAGAATTTCTAGTCAACAAAGAAGCTGTCCTCCGACCCAAAGTTCACATGTCTTAACAGCATTCGAACTAAATTCTAAATGCATATATATTACATACATACATGCATACATACATACATACATACACTTACATGTATAGATATATCTAGCTGACAACACACACTTAGGTAATCATCTATGATAGAGAAATATTATCAAGATTTATGCTTAATGCCATCAGGCAATCATGCTAAAAATGAGAGCTATGCATGTAGTAGGTTAGGACTAGGTCGTCACGCTGACTGCTGTCTCGGATCTCGCATTGGCAACTTACCGACTAAGAAACCTCCTGATGCTTGGGCTGTTGCGCAGCTAGAACCTTTGGGGCCAGACGTTATACCGCATTAAACTTCCAGTTGGAGCTGCTCCAAAAAAGCATTGTCTTCAGTGCTGCTGCCACATTGTCCGTCCTAAAACCTTTCGGCTAAGTCACAGTCTCCTTTCCGAACATCCTTTGTCTATGCACATTTGCTCCTTGATGGTCTGTCCTTTGACTTTATATAGATAGATAGTTTCTGACAGGTCGGTCTTTCCTTCTATCCACCTTGCGAAGTAGAAGACGGAGTGCTCTGCAGCTGAATGTACCGAACTTTCCCCTATCTTATGTCTCTCCTTTCGAAAGGTCCAAAGGTCTAAAGAGCATTTGTCTCAAATGGAAAGTCCACTTAATGTGTTTTCTGTTTAGCTATTCATCCAAGTTGTGGACAATATTTGAGTATATTACCAGAAAAATGACATATCACCATTTTTTATCCAGAAGGCCATAGTCTGCTGTCGCCGATGCTTTGCATCGAAAACTTTTCATTTCGCCTGAGATCCCATATCTTCATGAGCAAGCGAATCGACAGGTATCACCATATCGCAATTCTTTTTTAGCTGTGCATTTTGTACAATATAAATTTGCCAACCATTTATAAGCTCTTCATTAACTTAGACCAGTTAAGAAGGACCCTCAGGCAACAGGAACATCTCGCAGCAGCAGCCCAAGAACACATGACAACAAAAACACCAATCAGACATCAGAAAAATTCAGCTTTCAGTAACTCCCAAGCATGAGGAACCCGCAGATCCGAGAGAGTTAATTGAAATACGAATCGGATTAAATTTTAGAATATATAGTTTTATCAGATTGACTTGAACTTTATTTATACAAAATGCCAACTTAAATCGAAGCGCTTACTTAGCAAAGTTTATAAAACGATTCCAATTTCGCACTTACCCAATAGAAATTTCCGCAATATTTTAAGACGAGTGTACAAAGCGAGCATATATATTCCAAGTTTTTAATAAAGGTGCAATGTTATACGTTCAGCCAGATGGGCAGACATTAAGACAGACATTGTGGAGTAAAATGACTTTATGGAAATGCATGTAACAGGCAGAAGCAGCCGTGATTCTACCCATATAGTATATTTGTACTTGATCAAGATCTGTCTACTCCTTGGTTTGACCGACTGAGCCGCTAAAACAGTCTATAGAACAACTCTATAAAAATTCTTGTTCAAACTACTCTTTTGCTTCACTTTCTACTTGGATTTTAAGGTCTAACTCAAAGATTACTAAAGTTAAAGAGAAGAAAGTATATGGAACTCCATAGTTTACTGACAGATCCTAAGTATTTACCTTTAAGACAACACCTTATATAAAAAGAGATTTAATAAAAATGCCGATATCAATTATCAAGATTATCAAAGACTTATCCATAATTTAATTGAAACATTAAAAGCTCAGATTCATTTCAATTCTCCAGCTGTTCTCTGCTTTTATTAAGAATTGTTCTACAAAACAAAAATAAACAAAAAAGGAAAAGGTTAACAACTGGCCTTTTCCAAAGAATTTTGTTGATTGAAAGTCCCGCGTACAGCCCGCACTATGTACACGAAACCTTCAAACTAAAATTGAGCCTACTTGTGGAGGGTTACTCCGAACAAGAACATATTACATCTGGTTTGTGAACGTGTAGTCGCCCGTCGAGCCCGCCATGTCACTGACGAATGAGCCGAACTGTAGTCCATGTTCCGAATTGAAGATCGGATCAGTCTTGTAGAGCAGCTGGCCGGCATAGATATCCTGATCGTTGCACTTCGGTGGAATCTCATTGCACTTGTGCGCCTGATCCTTCTCGATCGGAATTTGTTGCTGGTCTTTGGCCACGGCGTTGGCCTTGTCTTGATTGCGACGCAACAGATCCCAATAGGACACATTGGGCTGAAATACAGGCTGATATTTGGGTGGTTCGACCACCTTGACTACCTTGGGCACTAACTTAGGCACTGGCCGCACATAGTAACCATCACCAGTTGCTCCATTGATCACTCTCAACTGGGCCAAACGACTTGTCAAATGGGTATCATGCTCAGCTACAGATTTATATATGTATATATATATATATATATGTATGGAAACATATATCAAGTTCTAAGAACGAGCTTTACTTCCGAGCTTACCTATGAAATGCTGTTGCTCGCGCAGCTCTCGTTCTGGCGTCTCCATTGGCGTTGGCGTCTCATAATCCGTATGTTCCTCGACCTTGATCTGTTCACCCAGCAGCTGGCGTGAGCGACTCGACAACGATCGTTTGCCTGTGGCCACGTGCTCAAAGCCGGGTGGAGCTGGTGCTGCAGGCAAACGAAACAGTTGAGCTTGAGGAGGGATTTCTCTTTCCGGGATACTCACGAAAGGGATTGCTCGGATCTAGATAGCGACGATTACGATCCAGCGGCTCCCACACCTGACGAGATTCACGAACTGGCTGCCATTGGGTCAGATCGTAGCGGGAGCTCGAGAATGTCACCTGACAACGGGAGCGAGCACGCGGCGAGACACAAACACGCTGCGCCAGCTGCTCATCAATTTCGGGTAATTTATAACCGTGAGCTGGCAATACGTCCGGCTCTTCTTGAATTGGCGGCATTGAGGGTCTGTACTGTTGTTGATGATGCTCCCAATTATATCCCATTACCGGTCCCTGCCCCTGACAAAGCGACTGCTGAGCCAATTTCTGTTCAAAGTTCAACGGAGCCGGCATACGCATCTGTGTATAGAAATTGGGCAGCATACGCTTGTCGGGCGGCATTAGATTGCCACCGTAGCCACTGAGCATGGGTTTCATCATGGGCCTGGCGCCACGCGGCTGGCAATTGATCGGTGCTGGGCAACGCGGATGCACCGGCCCCTGGCCGTACGGGCAGTTGGCACGCGAGCGAAACTCGTGATGATGGCGTCGTGGTCGAAAGTTGCCGTTCGGATTTGCGGATCGGTTGTGGTGTCGATGGTCGGTATACGGTGTCGGCTGACGTGGCCAGATGCTGCGAAATGGTCGTCGAAATTCATTGGGAGCCGCCATCCGGTTCGGCGGGCAATAGGCAGTTCTGCCCGCTGTTGTTGGCGCCGATGGCTTGAACGTCGGCATCGCGAGGCCCGGCTCAGCGCTAGGCACAAATGTTGCTGCTACAGTTCCGGTTGGCTTGAACGTCGGCTGGCACATGGCTGTTGGAGTGAACTTTGGCGAATTTGTCGCTGGCGTCATTTTGGGAGTCGGTGCGAGTTCGGGTGCGGGTTTGGGTGCTGGTGCGGGTGCGGGTACGGGTGCCGGAGCGGGTGTTGGTACTGGTGCTGGTGCGGGTGTGGGTGGTGGTGGTGGTGGTGGTGTGGCTGTGGATGCTTTCGCCACCGCCAATACCGCTACCTTGCCCTTGCCCTTGGAGGTCGGCAGTCGAGTTAGCAACTTTGATAGCGGCACAGGTGGCCGTATAGTGCACGGTAAACGCAGCGGCTCATCGATAATGCCAGTGGCCACCACAGACGCCCACGACGTCGATCGTCTCGATGTCATCGTTATTACGGTTAATTGATAGCGTAACTTGCTGCTCTGTCTACACTCATTTAGTTGCCCTGGTTAAGGACTGGAATGTCACCCTCCGGAGGCTCCTTGAGACCCGACCACTAGTCCTTGTCAAGCGCTATATCCCTGCGCTGTGTTTCGGGTCAATTGATTAGCACGAAATTGTGAAAAACTATGTTCGAAATGTAAAATAGGAATTTTGAGGCAATTGACATGTATTTTCCGGCCGTTCAGTTTATAAAATCAATTTTTTCATATTTCGTCTACTTTGCTTTCCGCTTAATTTGAACTAACTATATAAAAAGCTAATATGACAGGACAGCTAAAAAATATCAATTATTCGTAGATCTATATCTGATAAAACATAATTCGAATCGCAACTTTAACATTTAACATATTGCTTAAACACACTGAACTATAATATTTTGTTTCTTTTTATTAAATTTAATTTAATATTTTAATTTTTGTAACTAATTTATATCTAATTTATAAAGAAATATAAAAAAATAAAAATATATAAACTATTTAAATCTCAAATCTTGTTCTATCTATGCTTAAATATGTATTTATAAAATTTTTATTTCGCTCCTAGTCAAAGTTTTGAACAATAAAGTATGTGCTGTGAGCTTTTCACTTCTACGAATATTCCAATGGGAAATGAGCTTAAAAGCAACGCAAGCTGTAATACGACAAAACGCCATCTGGCGTAAATTTAAATTGTAAGCTTTTTAGACTTATTGGCAGATATATTCAACTGTTACATTCGTATAGCTAAAGCTGCATAAAAACTTAGGCAGCTTTACCATATACAGTTTTGCTGAAAGCGCTAAGCTTACGCTAAAGCGCCATCTAGTGACATAACTTGGTTGCTATTTCACTTGGCATAAGTTTATTATACGTAAGAATTTTGAAAAGCCGCAGATCGTACAAAGTTTAAAAAAATTTAGAATTTAAAATAAAATTTAAAAAAAAAAATATTTTGTTATGTAATTATATAAATATAATTAGAAATAAAATAAAAATAAAATAAAAATATAATTATAAAACAAAAATCAAATGAAATGAAATAAAAATTAAATTAAATAAAAATAAAATAATAATAGAATAAAAATAAAATACTAATAAAATAAAAATATAATAAAGAAAAAAAAATAAAAATAAAAATACATTTATAAAATATAATATAATATATATAATATAATAAAACTAAATAATACTAATAAAATAAAAATGCAATAAAAATAAAAATAAAATAAAATATAATAAAATAAAATAAAAAAAAGTGAGAATAAAAAAATTAAATAAAAATATATATAAATAAATTAAAAAATTAGACAATACAATTAAAATAAAATAAAAATGTGATAATAAAATAATAAAAATAGAATTGGAAGTAAAATAAAAATTTAAATAAATTAAATAAAAATATAAAATAAAAATTAAGTAGAGCGTAACAAAATGAATGTATAATAAAAATTTAAAAGAATAAAATAATATCAAAATACATGTAATAAAAATAAAAATAAAGTAAAATAAAATTTTAAATTATAAATAATATAAATTAAAATTAAAATAAACTTATAATATTATAAGTTATTATAAAATAATAATAATAATAATAATAATAATAAAAATAATAACAATATTATAACACTAAATGAAAGTATTTACTTTTTAAATTAAAATGACTAAAATTATTTTTGAATTATTCCGCAATCTATATTTTCTGAAACGCTTTTCGCAGCAACAAGCACACACACACACACATACACACACACACACACACACACACACACACACACACACACAGATTCAAATGTAACTTGAATAAATAGGAAACAATAAAACAACATTTATATAAAAACAACTTAACTATGCTCGCATCAAAATCAAAGCCAAAATCAAAATCAACTGATAAAGCTAAACAGTAATAATAAATTCCTTCACAATTGCTCTGGCAATAAAGATAAACCACCTTAAACGCGCAGTCCAATAGTTTATATGAAATGTCAACACAGATATCAGATGTGCAATCAAACGAGCAGTGTTGGTAAACGCCGCACTGCAGCAGCAACGTTCAGCTGTTTACAATTCGCCGCAGCAGCGAAACGTTAGCCAACACACACCTGAAAACTATTGATATACGAACGATATACACACGCACACACACACATATACACACACAGAGAGAGACGCATACCTATAAACAAGCGCACACTTTCTTTCGAAAATGCAAAGAAATATTAGTTGTAGACGGCTGTTGCAAAAGTTCTCAAACTAAATTCATAAAAACAAATATATCAGTTAATCTCAATCATAAACATATAAAGATATATATATATATATATATATATATTATTCATTAAACAATATTATAAAGCCACGCGACTGGGACGGCTGCAAGATCGAAATTCCACGAAAATAACATTCATTTAGCTAACAGAAATATACAGACACACATATACATATATATTTGTGTGTGTGTGTAGTTGCGCACGCGCATAAGGCAACAGCTGGTCCGCAATATTGTAAACATTAAAAATAATTCAACAACTACTCGAATCGTCCGTACGCTCTCGCTCTCGCTCTCGCTCACCGCCCATCCGATTTCATTACGTTTTCTTTTCTGATATACCCCATATATGTGTGTGCGTGTGTGTGCGTATTGGTGCGCCCTCGCCTAACTGATAATCGCTGCGCCCTCCGGAACTGGAGCATGCTGCCGTAGTCGCGGCCGCATCGTCACAGCCAGCGTCATCGTCACATCACGATTTGGGTGGTATCAGCGGTCCGGGGTAGTGTGGGTAAAGCGCTCGTCACGTCTGCTGATAAGCAGCGCACGGTCAAGATGTCCGCAACAGTTTCGCCCGGTGAGAAGAACCTGTTGCGCGGCCTCAACAGGCTGCGCTCCCAGGGCAAGCTAACAGATGTGACGCTTATCGTCGAGGATCATCGCTTCAAGGTAGGTGCCATAGATATATACATCTATATAATCTAACTGTTCCTAATACCTATATCTATCGCAGGCTCATCGCGTTGTTCTGGCCGCGAGCAGCGATTACTTTTGCGCCATGTTCGCGGACTGTGCCATGATCGAGTCACGCAAGGAGGAGATCACACTCTATGGCGTCACAGCACGCGCCATGGGCCGTATCATAGTCTATATATACACATCACTGCTGGAACTGAATGTCGATAATGTGGAGGAGACTTTGGCAGCGGCCACTCACGTACAGGTGAAGGAGGTCATCGAACGCTGCACCATCTTCTTGGAGCAAAAGATTAGCATGGACAATTGCTTGGCCATAGCCAGCATGGCTGAGATCTATGGCCAGCTGGCATTGGCGGAGCGCGCTTTTCGCTACATCTGCGCACACTTCAAGGAGTTTGCGGCCAGCGGCGATTTCAAGGATGTCAAACTGGAACAACTTCACTATATACTCTCCAGTAACTATCCCATCGATGTCAGCGAGCCGGAACTGGTGCGTCTGCTCTGTCGCTATGGGATCGAACTGCAGCTGGAGGATGGCGCATCGTTGGAGCTGTTGCGCCTCATCAAGTGGCAGTATATCAGCTGTGAGGAAATGAAAACACTGCGTCTGAGCAACTACTCGCTGGTCGAGCAGTATCTGGCCAAGATGCAGGAGAGCAACGGCGGCACGGAGACCATCTCAGTGGCGCTCGAGCAGTGTCTGCAACAGGGCCAGGGACCCACAAATATGCGCGGCATGGAACTGAGTCTACTCAAAATCGGCGGCTTCGAGTGGAAGGGTCTGACCAATGAGATTATGTGCTTCTCGCCAACCAAAATGAAGTGGTACGAGCTGACCTCCATACCGCACATCGATCAGTGTAAGCAGCAAGAGAGTCTTCCCCAATGAAAGTCATTCATTTGTCTCTCTTTCTCTTCTCTCAGGTAATTTCGGCACAGCCGTGCTCAACAATGAGCTCTTCATTGTGGGCGGCGCCTATGATGTCTGCCTCAAGGAGTACATACATCCGTTTGGCTTTCGCTATTGCCCGCTGCGCGACTCCTGGGTAACCATAGCTCCCATACAGCTGGATCGCTGTCGCTTCTCACTCAATGCTGTGGGCAAACAGCATCTGTATGCTGTCGGCGGCAGCGTGGAGTACGATGACAACTCCGAGGAGGCGCTGCGTCGCATGTCCAATGTAGAGCGTTACGACATCGTCAGCAACACATGGACCTATATGCCCAGCCTACAAGAGAATCGTAGTCAACATGCCGGCGTCGTTGTCGGCGAAAAACTCTATATATCCGGTAAGACTCAAATGGGGTCTCTCTTACTCTTACTAAACTGCATTCTCTCTGCTCTCTCAGGTGGCATACACCTGGCCAACATATTGTCCAGCACCTGGTGCTTCGATACGAAGACCGAATGCTGGCAGGAACTGGCACCGATGCCCACACCCTGCTGTGACCATGTCCTGGTGGCCATTGACAATCGCATCTATGCGTGCGGCGGCTGGCACGAGACACTGCGCGAATCACGCGTGCTGGTGGAGCACATCTATGCATACGACATCTCAAGCAATACATGGAGCGTGGAAACCAAAATACCCGCACCCAAATTCTATTCGGGCGTCACCTCAATGCGTCGCACCATCTTCTTTGTGGGTGGCCTGGACTCGACCGAGTCCATAGATCGCGCCAGTTCAGAGACAATGGCCTATGATCTCGACACTGGCAATTGGTGGCATCGCAAGGACTCATGGGATACACCAAACGATGTCTGGGAATCCACTTGCGTTGCCATCTATGTGCCCAGCTTTGACTCCTAGCATCGCGTGCCGCAACGCGCCTCCATTGACGAATTTACAAGACAATTGATAACATAGAATGCAATGCAATAATATATATATATATATATATATATGTATGTATAAACATATATATGTGTATATATATATATATATATATAAATATATATAGTTAGAGAGAGAGATTTAGTAAGTCCTTAAAACCACGCTTGTGTTTATGAACCCATATTACTGTACAGAAATGAAATGTGCCAATCAAGGCCAAGAAAAACCAATTGTTAATAATAATAATAACAGGTCAAACGTTCGAATATGTAACTACTATTAGACAAATATAAACGAAATGCAACTTTTTGTTAGTTAAAAATTAAACTCGAATTGGATTGGTCGATCCATAAACCCTCTTCAATGAAACAATCATGTTTTTGTAGTTCATAAGAGCGCGACACACATATATATATTATATATTTTTAAGATATTTCCATAAATTACAAAAAAATTTAGGAACAATTTCAATCTGGCAAATATTTTCAACTACTTTAACTATTGCTTAAAGTAAAAACAAATTCGCTTTTACTCAAATTTCGTTGTGAGCTTGAGTTCTGAATGGACTTTAGCTGAGCAAACAATATGGATGCATCTAAGTTAAATTAAAATATTTGATTATATAGCTGAGGTGAACAAAAATATTTGCCACAGGCGTATACTTGTTTATATATATATATTTTTGGTAAACGTTTATGTTTCATCATATATCGTCATACATGCATAACACTACAATGACTTTCATAGTAAATACATATACGCACACACATACATACAGATATATATATATCTCTATATATATATGCGCAGCAATAAAATCTTAAGTTGCTAGAAACAAGAAACATGGCTAAAAACTAGACACTTAGGCGTCTCTAAAACATATATATATATATAGATAGATAGATAGATAGATAGATCTAGCAGCTAAGTCTAAAACAAAAGAGAAGAAAAAAAAGACTAAACTTAAGCACAGTTAGAATTACAGTTAAGTGTTACAACTAGCGTTTAAAATATGCTTTAAAGTTAAACAAATACAGATGGAAGTACACAGCTATTGGTTAACATGGATGCCACAGGCCACAGAATCGAAACACGAAAGCTATGCATTGTGATGCGGGGCTATGAAGACCCAGCCATCGTTCTCCACGGTATCGCCGCTGGCAATGCCGCCGGGCAGCTCCTGGCTGCTGCTGACAACGGGCGGTGGCTGGCGGTGCGGATGGCTGGGCGCCAGTCGGTTGCCGGGCAGCTTCTCCCACTGCTGCTGCAGATTATTGTAAAGGCTTTGCAGGCCCTCCTGGAAACAAAAAGAGTATAAATATACAGAAAGATTACGAGTAAGACTTCAAGTTCACCTTGTCTTTGATTTTGCGTAGTAGCTCCTGTTTCTGTTCTCGCTCAATGCGATCCATTTGCAGTATGAGCTTGTCCTTGAAGTCCTGCGCATAGTAGAGGTTCGTGTCGACGCTCAGATACTCCTTGGCCATGTGCCGATGATCGCGATAGATCGCCTGCGACTCGGCATTGTTCGGTATGGGTGGCTCTGGCTGCAGTTCGGGATCCAAGATCTCCGCCAACGATTGCTCCGTACAGCCTAAGCCAGCATCGACATCCCCATCGCCATCGCCATGGGCAGCCGCATCAGCATCGATGCTCGCATCGACACTATCATTCGGTTTGGCAGCGTGACTGAGCAGTCCGTTTGATAAATAGATTTCGTTGTTATTAGAGCTATTGTTGTGATTGTTATTATTGCTATTATTATTATTGTTGTTATTGTTTGTGAGGTCTGTGGGGTTGTTGCTATTGCTGCTGGTCATGATAACCGGCTTGGTGTCCGTCACTGTCAAACGTTCCCGGCCATCACTTTTAGCTGGAAAAATATAGAATGATATAGAATTTAGTTAGCAATTATATATATTTATATATATATAGAGTTGTAGTTGTAGTTTCACATACTATATATGATCCAGCAACTGTGCAGATCGTTCGTCTGTTTGGTGGTGATCAAGGCGCGCGTATCGCACATGTTGATCGCTTCAAGTTGGCCTAAACTATTTCAAAATTGTTTGATATCGTTGCCTAGAACTCTATAAGCACAACTGAAACATTTTTGGAGTTGTAATTCTAGAGTGCTACAAATCCTGTCAACTCTCTCTCTCTCTCTGCCTTTCTCTCTGCTTCACTCTCTCATATGTCTGCCTGATGACGTATTTTTCCACTCAGATTTGTGTGCTAGTTGCTTTTCTTGGTAAAATTGTAAAAAAAAAAAATCAAAGCAAAAAACATTTTCAAACGAATTTTTCCGACGCGCTCGCTCTCTCTCGCCCTCCCTCTCTCTCTCTCTCCCCCTCTCTGCGTGTGTTTTTCTAGCTTTGTATATTGTTTATTTGTTGTTTCTTTGCGCTTTTCTTAGTAATTTCACAGATTTGCATTATTTGCTTTAGCTGCGCCCACACCTCCGGCATGGGCCAATGGGGCGTATGATTTATGCGGCGTATTTAGTCAAATGCCCGGCGTTGACAACAATTGACGATCTTTGGAACGACGTTGCACGCTGCACGGACTTGCAGTAACATTATTGCGGCCCACACAAGACAGCACGGTGCCCAAACGTAGACTGAGCGCACGGGCAGCTAGCTCGCTCGCTGCTACTGCTGCTGCTGCTGCTGCTGCTGCTCGACAAACGCCGCAGCAGCTGGCTGATGATGAGCACACAGACAATTTGTGCCAGCCCGCAGCCAGCAGCCAGGAGAGTCAAGCATTCAAAGTATGTATCATCGGCTCCTCCTTATACTAAACATTGCCATATCGAGCAGATGAGCATTTCGCTCGAACGAACACTCACGTATGAATAATGCGACTGGCATGTGGTTGGGAAATCTCCGCGGCGATAAATGCCAACGGCAACGCCCCAACACCACAGCCGCCTACTAACACCCCCCTTCGACTTGTCCCCCCCCGCCGTCATTTACCAACGATCCTTCTTAAGCAGCACGAACGGCGTGACCCAACACAAAATTATTTTTGCTGACTAGATAGGTCGCTGACAGAGAGAGAGAGAGAGAGAGGGGGGAGAGAGGGTGGCAGAGAGAGAGCGACTGATCTTTGAGGATGTGAGCTATTAAAACATGGTCCACCCAAAAAAAACAACAAAAAAAAGATTCATCTTGAACGATCGCTTGCTCGTGATATCGTCCCCGTGCCCATTAAAAATGAAAATGTTTTTTTTTTTTTCCTCGCTCTTCTAGCATTTATTGATATATGTATATATACACATCTCAGCAGATATATATATATATATATATATATATATATATATACAGATGTATATAGACTCGAAATAAAAGTGATGACTCATTGGTCAATATGGTTGACTGGCGCGGGTTGGCCAAGAGCACTGGCTGGGGCAGTGGGGCAGGCTTCTGTGCCTGTCCGACTGTCAGCCGCGCGTCATGTGTGTCTCTCTCTCTATCTCTATCTCTCTCTCTCTGTGTGTGTGTGTGTGTGTTTGCGTTATTTTGGCATGCCGCAACCATTAGTTGTTTTTCTTTTAATTCTCATTTTGTTGCTACTTTTCTGGCGAAGGAGGCGACTGTGGTGACGGTGCATGTCAGGGCTATAAATCTGGCCGAAATTGCCAGCCAGCCAGCCAGCTAGCCAGCCAGCCAGCCAGGCTGCCTAGCCAGCTAGCTAGCCAATCCACACAATACAATAATTGTGCAAAATGTGCAGCAATGAGCAAAGTATATACTCTATTGGAAATGGGGCATATTGAATTGGTGATCAGTTCAGAATGTTTAGATAAAAAGGGAAGAGAAGACTAATAGGCAGTGCCTGACTAGAAGATACCCCTACTGCTAAAGGTTTACAGCTGCTAAGCTAGAAAGAGAAAGATGATCTAGTAGACATTGCCTGACTAGGATATACCCTTACTGCTAAAGGTTTACCGCTGTTAAGCTGCAAAGAGAAAGGTGCTCTAGTAGGCATTGCCTGACTAGGAGATGCCGTTACTGCTAAAGGTTTACGGCTGCTAAGATAGACAGAGAATAGTAGTCTAATAAGCACTGCCTGACTAGGAGCTACCCTCACTGCTAAAGGTTTACAGCTGCAAAGAGAATAATAGTTTAATAGGAACTGCCTGACTAGGAGCTACTCTCACTGCTAAAGGTTAACAGCTGCTAAGCTAGAAAGAGAAAACTGCTCTAGTAGGCAGTGGCTGCCTAGGATATACCCTCACTGCTAAAGGTTTACCGCTGTTAAGCTGCAAAGAGAATAGTAGTCTAATAGGCACTGCCTGACTAGGAGCTATCCTCACTGCTAAAGGCTTACAGCTGCTAAGTTGGAAAGAGAAACGTGGTTTAGTAGGCATTGCCTGACTAGGAGATACCCATACTGCTAAAGGTTTACAGTCTAAATATCTAATAGGCTTTGCCTGACTAAGATATACCCTTACTGTCTTCTTACTTTCTCCTTTCTAATAAGTATATTTCTTGTTCAATCTTAAACAAGGCCCAAGACTTGAAGACTGTTGAAATGAAGGATATAAACAAACATATTTAAGATATATAGAATAAATGAATGAAGAAAATATGCCAAAATAAATAATAAACTTATTTTGCACTTGTTGAAATTTCAAATGTTAAGTCTTTTGCTTTAATAGTTTCCGAGATAGACGCAGCGCAAACTCAAAGCACCCTTGACATAAAGTTAAATAGGGTATCTTGGTTTTGATGTCACCATATGCAACAGGCAGAAGGACTAAGTCTATGCACGCCTGTCCATCAGAACATCTACATTAAGGTTCCTATCTCAGAAACTAGTAAAGAGCGAGTATCTATATGTATATATAATATACGTATACTTGTCGGATGTTTATGATATGATATATATCTATAAATATATATATAAACAAATATTATATTTCATAAAGATCCGATACAAAATACAAACAAAAGTAAGCTAGAATGATTGAACAGCATCTCGCGCCGCTGTATGCTGGGTATTTCATAGTCAGTCAATTGAACAAATATAATAGACACACAACAAAACAAAAAAAACGACTTTAAACTCTATTTTAAGATATCTATGTAAAATTATACTTAAGACGTGATTCATATGCATTTAACGATGCTTGCAAATGGTATCGAAATGTCAATTTTCAGACGAACGAGCACGCCGGGCAAAGCCGGCTGCAATATGTTAATATATACACTTTAATATATATACTAACTAATATAAGCTAAATATACAGATAATATATAATATACAGTAAATAGTATACAGTTCGTAATATAGTTTGGTATGCAGAAATCTAATCGAAAGTTCCTGACTTAGAGATTCCCTGTACTGTAGATTCTTCTGAATTTCTTATCATATTTGAAGTGATATTATAAGAATTTTCAGTATATCTTTGATATATAATCATTTAAGGACTTTATATAAGATACAAATATGATATATATATCTATATCTATAAGTGTTTAAGAGATTGGTATGAACTACTCGAGTGTTCCTGACTTATAGAGTTCCTATTCTAAAGATTCTTCTGAATTTCTTATCATCTTTGAAGTGATATCATAAAATTATTGCAGTGTATCTTTGATTAACAATCATCTAAGACATAAATAAGTTATATATATCTACATCTATAATTTTTAAATAATTATTATGCCAATTTTCTTAAATTTTTTTAAATATTAAATTTTATAAAAAATATTCCTCCATCTTTGTATTAGAATAAAACTATTAGTTGATCTACTTCTAGCCTCAATTGCATTCTGGTGCAGGTATTCTATTGGCGAGCTGCAATATTGCAGCTGCAATTGAAATTCTGCCGCTGCGGCTGCCACTGCCACTGCTGCTGCTGCTGCTGCTGCTGTTGTATGAGCGCATCGCATATTTATAAAGTTGGCCGTCTGAGACATTGGCAATTGCGAAAATGTTTTAAAATGTTTTTGCATAATAAAAACAACGCAACGACTAATTAAACAAAAATCGAGCGATTAAAATACGAAAACATTGGGGCTAAAGCGAGATGGCAAACGCATTGTTTACATACGATTAAGTGTTTGGGAATATTTGTTATTGTTATTGTTGCTCTTGTTGCTGTTCTTGTTGTTGTTTCTCTTGTTGCTCTTGTTGATGGTGCGTCATGCCTAGCGACCCCAACAGCTGCCACATAGCAAGCAAGACTCAACAGAATGCAAGCTAACAATTCGTTGAGCTATTTGCAACAACAACAACATTTACATGCCGCAATCGTGCTCAACCAAAAGAGCGTGCTAATATGCGTGTGATTCACTCGCACAGACAATCAGACGACAGCGACAACGATGACAATAGTTGCAATCAGGAACTCACCATGCAAACTGCTACGGCTGCTCTCGCTGCGATGCAATTCAAAACCATTCTGCAAGTTAAGCAAATTTAAAAATATATATATATAAAGATATAGATATATATATATTTTGTTTGACATACCGCCTCAACGTCCAGAGTAAGTTGTTCCATTGGCCTGCTGGCCATTTGTATCATGCCGTTGCGTATGGTCTCCAGGCGCTTCGATGCCTCGGCCGATGAGGTCAAATTGAAGCTATCATTTTGGCTCTCGCTGCTGTCCTCCTCGGGTATGGCATCCCAGCGATTGCTGCTGCTCATATGGAACAGCCCGTTATTGTCAAGTTGGCCCGAATTGGTGGGCGTTATTTCTGATGAGGTATATTCGTTGTTGCTGGAGCCAGTGCCCAAACCCGTTTCGATCTCAGTCGCCGTGCCACGCACATTGGTGGGCGTTAGCTGTGTGGACGCCAGGCTCATATCACTGGAGCTATAGCTTTGGCCATCATATTGAGCGGCCACCGTGCCGTCACTCTCTTTGGTCACAATCTGCAAGGTCAAATGTGGCATCAGTTGGCGTAGGTGGGGTAAGTGTTGATGCCAACTTACCTGTTGGTTGACAAACGCATACTCTAACGCCTTATCGGCGCCAACATAGTCTTTGATAATCTCATTCATTACGCCCACAATATAGTTCATCGACGGCCGATCCTCGGGCGCCGTCTTCCAGCATGCTGTCATCAGTTGCTCAATGTTCTTGGGACAATTGTCCAGCAGTGGTGGTCGCTCGCCTGCAACAGTTAAGACTCACTATGACGATCGATATGTTAAAACACTGCCTTACCCTTGTATATCTTCCACTGTATGGTGTAGGCATTGTCAATGTCCTTGAAGGGCTGCTTCCGTGACAGCATCTCCCACAGCACAATTGCCCAGCTAAAGATGTCACACTTCTCTGTATATTTGGAGCCCTCGAATACCTGTTGGGGAAGGGCAGAACAAACCGTTAAAGAGAGTATATTTCCAGGCAATGCAGCTCACCTCTGGCGCCATCCAGGCAGCGCTGCCGCGATTGTTTGTCATCATGGTGGACTTGTCAGCCACCGTGCCAAAGTCGCATATCTTCAGATTGCGTCCCTTGTTGGTCAGCAGCAAGTTGAGCGGCTTCAGATCACGATGTATCAATGGCTTGGGCGTCATGCGATGCAGGTATGCGACACCCTGAACAAGATATATATATATATTATATTATACTTCTTATACATTTTAGCATAGATATTAGGAATCACTTACCTCTGCACATTGGCGTGCCCAGCTCATGGCATGGGCCAAGCTGTAGGCGGGCTTCACTTTGCCATGCAAGAAATTGTGCAGAGATCCGCCCTCGGCATATTCCATAATCAGATATGTTGCCTGCTGGGCCAGGCAGATGCCGTGCAATGCAATGATGTTGGGATGCTTAACGCGCGACAGCTGCTTGACTTCCTTTTCAATGTCCTTCTGCTCGGCGCTAGCAAAGAACTCCTTGACGGCGACCAGCTGATTGCGCCAGGTGGCCTTGCACACCACACCGTACGATCCATGGCCGACTTTCTATGGGTAAGGCAAGGCAGATCAGATTGGTATTTGGCATATGGAATAGTGGGCATAACACTCACCTCGCCCAGCTTAATTTCGCTAAAGTCGACATTGAAAGCTTGCAGTGCATCGGGCGACGAGGCGGCCATCACCTGCTGCTGCTAGAGCACTTCGCTGCTGCTGCTGTTGCTATACAATATTGGTGCTCCAATTGCTCCAGTTGCTGCTGCAAACCTCTCTTGGAATTGTGCCGTTAGCTATTGTTGTTGAATCTGTTTTGCAGCTTGATTCGCTTATGTCAACCAGCAGCGAGTCGCTGCGCACATCTTCCTAACGGCTAACTGCGGGGCTTGCCGTTCACCTTAACAATACCATTGGCAACTGGAACAAGCAATGTGCACTTGTACAATCACTTTGCACTGCAATTGGCCTCTTCAGTTCGCTTTTTTAACAAATATTTCGCATTTTTTTCGTTTTCTGGCCTTCTCGTTTGTCGCTGTCTGGCTAGTGGTTGGGACCTCCAGAACAAATATCGCAGCTATCGATAACATTATTGAATTGCCGCCACAAAATATCGTAACAGCTGTACATGGCTAATATTGGTACTCAGAAATATATTAGCCAACGATAATTAGATATATAACACTATTATTAACATTAAAATATGCGTTGTCCATACATAGATCAAATCTCTTACAAAAATTTATGATATGTATGTATGCCAATTTATAAATGAAATTAATTAAACAGTATCAACTTAATTTTTAGTACTCATAATTATTTATCATTTATCATTTAGTTATTTATAATATCATAAATCATATCATATATTCAATTGAACTATTCAATCATTAAATTGCCAAATGTTCTGCCGATTAATATGAGTTCAAAACTAATCATGCGCTCATCTCGAAGCTATATCGATAGTAAAGAACATATCGTTTAAATGTGCCTATCGCAGTTTCAGGCATCGACTTACACAGCATATCGATATTTAGTATCCATCCCTAACTCATACGTTCAAGCGCTCGCTCACCAAGCGGATGCAATTTCGGACAGCCAGAAAAAACCATAATTTGTTATTTTTTTTTTTTTACGCTCGTACAACACACTGCAAATGCAAACAAATAAGTTAACTGTGCTAAAACATACACACATTGCTGATAACAAAAATCGAATGCCTCAATTACAACAAGTGTGCTGCCTGTGGCCCGCGTGAATCCGAAACGAAAGTGTGCGTGTGTGAAATAGCAAAAAAAAAAAGAAAAGGAAAAAGGCGAGTAAAAAAAGTGCGTCTAAATATATGAGAAGAAAAAATTGTGATGGTTGTGAGAAGGGGGGTGGTTAGGGGAAACAGCAACAACAACAACCACAAGAGCATATCCCCACGATTTTGCCAAAGTGTTGGAGGCGACGCCGCCAATTAATGCTCGTGCGGCCGCCTTCATCGTCGTCGCCGCAGCCATTGATGCCGACGCCAGTGTCACCGCAGCAATAACAACAACAAACAGCAACAACAACAACAACAAATGCAACAAAAAACGAAATGTCAAACTTTTGCAAAGTTTGCATATCGAGAAGACGCACATAAAACTCGCTTTATTTTTCGGTTTGTTTTTTTTTTTATTCCATTTCTTTTCTTTAGTGTTTTCATTGAAAATGAGCAAGTTCACAGTTACCAAAGCACAAGCAGAAGCAGAAGCAGCAAAGAGAGTCTCAGCTTCATCAGTATCATCATCAACATCATCATCATCATCTCTATCTCCATCTCGTCCACATTCTCTTCTTTTGTTTAGGATGTGTGCGTGTATTTTTTATGCGTGCATGAGGAAGAGGAAGCGCTACCAAAAATTACGGTGCTCTCTTTCGCTCTCCCACTGTCTCTCTTTGCACATGTGTGTGTGTGTGTGTGTGTGCAAGACTTCGTTTAGTACTTAATCTTGATACAGTTATCGGCGTTTTACTGCCTTTTTTCGAGTGTATGCCAAATAAAACAATATATTTGTTTACAGGGCATCTGCTAGTCGCGCAGCACATTTGGTTTGTCTGTTTTTGTTTTTTGAAATTATGTTGATCTTTTGTTTATTTGTACACTATTTAAATGTATTCTCGTCTCTCGATGTTAACATAAACAATCGAAAGAAACAAAAACGGTTTTTATGCACTCCACTTCACTTGTCTCTCCCATTCCCGTTTCGTTGCATTTTGGAGTTGCTGCTGCTGCTGCTGCTGCTGTTGTTGTTGTTGTTGCTGTTATACGTACAGACACACACATACCCACACACTCACACACTCACACATACTCGCGCTTGTACATAAACAGCGAAAGTTGTCTTCCTGCTTTTTTTCCCATTTTGTTCCTCGGCGGCATTTTGAAGCTTTTGCTCTCGCTCTCGCCGATCAGCTCACACAATTCCTGTTAGCAAGGGCATATGCAAATTTGCTTTAGCGACCTTCTGCACTCACTCTCTCGCTCTCTCAGTCTTTGCTGCTGCACACTGTTAACTCTCTTTATATATAAATACAAGTATATCTGTCTTGCTCATTCTTAATGTATATCCCGCGAGACCTAGTCAAATTCATTGAAATCCTGCTCCGAAATGTAGCTAAATCATAGCTATAATTAATTTTAATTTTTTTTTATATATATATATATAAATATTATTATTTTATTTTTAATGCATGTATATGAGCCATGACTCACAGAACTCACGAACTCTTCTCTGCTCAAAGTCATAAATAACAATGGCCTGAAAACGTCCCTTCTCTTTTCATGCTTTTGCATACTCATCTCGTAATTAGGAATACCAAAATGTAAACCAAAACGAATTACGAAAAAAAAAGATACAACGTATAAGCCAAGAACATAACTGTAGTATATAGATACATATATACATACATATATCTGTATGTATACATAGGTGAATAAAGCCTGCCGATATCTGTGCCTTTTTCACGCTCCCCAGTTCAGCTGGGCTAAGTCAGTGTCCCTTTCATGACATTGTTTTTGTTGTTGTTGTTGCTGGTCGCATTGGCTGCAGTAATTGCCAGCGTATTCATTTCCTATGCAAAGCGCCTTGAACTCGCGCTACAACAACAACATCCAGTAAGAGTGCTCTAAGTCGAGACTGGTCGACTAGGAGATCCCCTGAACCCTGCGAAGAGCCAAATATCCAATAGTCGTTATTCAAAATATAAGAAAAATCAAAATTGTATAGAATTCCCATGATACTAAATAGAAAATTTGGAGACTTTAGCGCCAAAGATGTGCGAGATATAATTAAATAACTGAATTTCCATATAAGAACCTGTCAAGTTTCTAGCTAATACATACGGACAGACGGACGGACTGCCGGACATGGCTATATCGGCTCATCTCGTCGAGCTGATCAACAATATATATACTTTATAGAGTCAGCCACGCCTCCATCTGCCTGTTACATACATTTTAACAAAACCATAATACTCCGATTTCCCATTTTCAATGGGTTCAGGGTATCACAAGCACAAGAAGGAAGGTTAATCAAGCAACAGCAACTAGCCAAGCTCGTTCGATCGTCCGTTCAGTCCAGGCTTTGTTGTTGTTGTTTCCACTGAAAAGACGAAGACAGTTTAGTTCCCAGGCCCCGTTAAGCCAAACCATATATATATGTATATATATATATATATATATACTTATAAATATGTGTATATGTATTAGCTGAGCTTCAAGGTTTTATGTAATTGTTAATATAATTTTGTAGCTGTTGATTTTTATTTTCATTTCTAATACCCTGTATATGCTCATGGTACGCGCCAAATGGGTATACTGAAGACTTATAATAAACATTTGACAAATAGTAAACATTTGTTAAACATCTAAGATTTCCAACTAGCTGGAAAACAAGAACTCCTATTTCGAGTAATAACAGACTCATGTCCAATATTAAATGTTTTATGCATTTGCAGTGAAACATCTTTCCAGGCAACGAAATTGATAGTGAAGTAGTCAGTGTAACTCAATCACTAGAAGCTGTTCGTTAGGCAAGTTTTCACTGTAAATGCATATAATATGACGTGATATATATGGCATCATATAACTTATGTAAACTTTGTATAGGGTATCTGTTGGTCAGACAATTGCACTTTGTTCGCTTTGGCTTGTTTTTGTTTTTCTCCATTTGTGCTTCTTGCGTGTTGCTCGAATTCAAAAAACAACAAAAGCAACAATCAAAACAACAACAACAAGGTGATTTCTTACAATCGTGATTTGTCGACAATTGTTGTTGTTGTCGGTATTGTTGTTGCTGTTGCCTGTCTGTCTAACAGTTGTTACCCGTTATTATTTAGTATTAGCCAACTACATTCGACCCAATGTGATAATGATTGTAATTCTTTGCTTATTATATGTAATATATAATTGACTTTTACTATGTATATATTTTTTTTATTTATATAAATTGATATATATATATATCTTATTGAAAGCCTTTTTTAGAGCTTATCTATGCCAATGTTGATATCATAAAATTGCATTTATGAATATTCTTATCTATATTGTTGAAGTATGGATAACTTAAAAAAATAAATAGATAACAAAAAATAAAATAAAATAAATGAAAATTTAAAAAATACATAAAAATAAAGGAAAAAATATATAAAAACAAATAACAAAAATAAATACATAAAAAATAAATAAATAAAATAAAAAATAAATAAAATAAATAAAAAAAAATAAAATAAATAAAAAAAAATAAATAAATAAAAATACAAAATTAATAAAAATACAAAATAAATAAAAATGCCAAAAAAAAATTTTTTTTAAATTAAAAAGAAAAAATAATACAAATTAAAAAATAAATACAAACATAAAAACAAGTATAAAAATGTAATTAAAAAATTAAAAAAAAGAAAGTCGATCATATAAGTTATTCATATAAATAATACAAATCATAATATAATATAAAAAATATTATCTATAATATTATACTTCTACATGTTTAAATTCTTCAATTAGATTTTCATAAAATTCCAATTCTTTTTGACTTTTTAATTCCCATATAATTTATACATTTATTGAACATACTATTTAGATTAATTTTCTCTTAATTTCTATGTCAAAACTTAAATTAATTGACCTTTAACATACTCTACCAATATACCTGATGCCCTCTCTGGCTGCCCCATTGCGGATCTCACACAGTAACCTCTGGCTGCTGCTATTGGTACTGTTTGCCCTTCCAGTTGTTAATACTCACATTTCAGTTGTTGCTATTGTTGTTGTTGTTGTTGCAGTTGCACTTGTTTGGCCATTTGTCAACTGTCTGTAAAAAGCGTGAAATTTACAACGTTCTACAATTTAAATACTAGAACTAACAATTTGTTACCGCTATTGTTATTGCTGTTGCCGTTGTCGTTGCTGTTGCCGTTGCCGTTGCTGTTTCTATTTCTGTTTCTGTTTCCATTTGCTTGTTGTTGCATGACTGAAGAACACGATAAAGGTATGATGACATAACCTCACATGCACTTTATGCCTCACGAGCGCACAGCAACAAATTACAAATACAACAGGGCTTAGACTCTGATAAAAATTCCGATAGAATGCGAAAAAAAAACAAAACAAAATAATAATAATACAAAAAAAATACAAATATATATTGTATAATTTTGTTTTTGTACAATGAAATTGGGTTTGTCATGGCGTACAACAGTTTGTGATATTCATGTCATGCTTTCTCTATATTTAAATTTATATATATGCAGCAGCACAGCTTGGCATTAGGCTATCTTTTAGTTGGGCACTTCCGCACTTTTATTTGTCAAAGTATTGGAAACTTACATTTTAATATGGGAATCAGGGTATTTGCTAGTCGAACACTCCTGTCTAGAGGACACTCACTAGTTTTGTAAGAGTTATGGGCAATAATGCTCGTAACAGCAGCTCAGTTTGGAGTTAGGGTGTTTCCTAGTTGGGCACTCCCGCACTCTTGTTCGCTAACGTGTTCAGTATTTAGCTAAACATCAATTAGGGCTCGGGATATCTGCCAGTCCAGGCACTTCCATCTAGAGTACACTTACTTGTAGAGGTTAGGATATTTCTTAGTAGGGCATTTCCACCCACAGCACTTCTACTTGTTCAGTATTTAAGTATGTATAATTAGCTAACAGCTAAAGTGCTTAAAAGAGCTACTTTACTTACAGTTCAGGGTATTTGCTAGTCAGGCACTGCCCTCTAGAATACTTTTACTTGTTTTTTGTTGTTGTTGTTGGTGTTCTTGGCCCATTTCCGGTGATCGTCAGTTGTCTCCGTGTGTGTTTGAGTTTTTTCTATTGACTAGCTCGATTGCTTTTTTCAAGCACTTGTCGTGTCTTGGCACTTGCCACAGTTCCGTTGAAGCGTCTAGTCAACCAAAGTTTGTCATTTCATTAGAAATTTACCTTATCGAAAAACAAAAACAAAGCAACAGAACAATCTTAGCCATAAAAAAACCTTAAGAAGAAATACCCTTTAAACATGTAAAAAAGAAACTTTACCAAAATTTTACATTTTACATGAAATAATTAAATTAAATATTAAATATTAGTATTATTATATTATCAAATCGACTTTAACTTGATTAGGAGAATACCTTTAAGTACCTGGTAGTGAGAGATAAACATTGTGAATAATTGTACAGTAAGATCTCTTTGGTTGCGAAACGGGACGTGCGATTTGTTATAGAGTGTCGCAGTGAAACCTGTTTGCAGATAGAATCATTGCATAAGAGCTGAGCTCTGTACAGCTTCCTGTAGTTGGGCAAAGGCGTCCGTCCGTCCAGTGATAAACATGGCCCAATAAACAAATGGGACAATCCAACGCAATCAGCTACCTTATCAGTTGACCAAACAATGAAAAAATTGCACAAAAATGTAAGAGAGTGGTAAAGACAGAGTATGAACGCATGACAACTTGGACAGGACAGGAGGATTGGAGGAAACAAGGTGTGTGTGTGTGCGGACACAATCTGAGACCTGCAATCCGAGACCTGGGTGGACAGGGCGCACAGGTACAGGTATCCGGGCGCTGAATCAAGTCAAGTCATGTCGAGGCTTTGTCAACGTGATTACGTTTCACGCTAGGCCGGAAGAGTCCAAAGGAAATGCAGCGGGAACGGGAGCGCAACATAAAACCGACCTCATAACCCTTTGCATACACTCGCTCTCTCCCACTCGCACTTCGTCTCTCTTTCTCTTTCTCTGGCGGTATCTGTCTCTGTCTCTGTCTTCCTTTTGCCTTGTTTAAACTCATCAACGTCGCTATTATCAACTCGAGCGTTGTGATTATCTGACAATTGTCTGTTGGGAGCGTCAGCAAACGAGAGTCCAGGGTCGAGCTAGCAGTTGGTGGGTTAGCTGGCTCTAACGGTGTTGCCAGACACGTGCTGTAGTATGAGCACAAGTGTAAACTGAATATATATATATAGATATATGTATATATATGTTTGTCTAATATAAATATTTTCATTTGCGTGCTATCTAAAGACAGCTGAAAAATAGATTCTAAACTCAAGTTGCTTAGCTAATTTCTTATCAATATATGCTTAAATCAATCAAATTCCTTTGATTAATATCGAAAAGTGAAGACATAACATACAAATTACAAGATTTATAGCTAAATGATAATGCCCTTAGCAAGAGTAAGAGTAAGATACAACAGAAGTGAAACTGTAACTGCAGGCAAATACATGAAGAGAGAACTCTGGGGGTATTTGTGGGCTGGTGTAAGGTGTGCATAGACGACAGCAAACGCAAATGCGTTGGAGGACAACACTTGAGAACACAACAGCAACAGCAGCAGCAGCAGCAGCAGCAGCAACAACGACAGCGACGGCTACAGCTACAGCAATAATAACCACAACAATAACAGTTGCTACTGTTAACTGTGGTTACTGTCGCTGTCGCTGACGCTGACAACGACAACGACAACAACAGCAACAGCAAAGAGAACAAGCACGAGAACCACATCAACAAGCAAAAAGCAGCACATTAAACACAAGTCTGAAAATGTTGCCGCTGCATCGATCGATATTGTCGAAAGTAAAGTGTCAAAAGGCAGCAGGAAAAAAAAAAAACAAAAATGAAAGGACACGAAACGGAGACAGCCCAATAGGCAGGGATGTTAGGGATTGTGGGGAAACCCTTCATCTAACAGCAGACGAAACAATTCGAATTACCAAAAATTCTACAAATTCCGTTACTTAAATATAACTCAATCTAAAAAGAGGTGCGACACAAACAAGATTATAAACTGAGACGGCTTTAACTGGATATTTCAAATTGGAAGCAGATGTTTTGGAACATGACTTAAACTTTGACTTGGGAGATATAGTCAGTCTCTTAAAAGAATCAGCATATATCATTATATGTTATATATATATACATATATTAGAATATTGAAACTAGTTAATATACCCCATTTGCAGATGTCTCTTGAGGCACAGTCGACTTCATATCTCTCCTTCTCTCTCAGTCTTATTCAGTTAATATTAACAATAGGGTATATAGAAAGAAATCATTCAAATTACATATGCTCCTTTAATCTGTATCGCTCTCTCTCTCTCTGCACATCTCAAAATACCCCATTTACTCTTAGAATACAGGGTATATAGAAAAACACAATTCGACTTTCAAGTGTCCCTTCTTGGCTATTCACAATCAACTTAATCTCTCTCTTTCCCTTTCTCTCTCTCTCTCTCTCTCTTTGCACATCTTAAGAATCCCCATTTACTCCTTGAATCTGCTATATATCCATATAGAAAGATTCCATGCGCCTTGCTAATGTCCCCTTTGACTATTCACAATCAGCTTAATATCTCTCTGGGTTCAGCCCATCTCAGTTAATCTCGTCTACAGCATCATCATCCAGTCTCTCAACCACGTTTCATTTCTACTTAAGTTAACTTCGCACAGGAAATTACTTGAAACGAATCAATAGATAAAAGCATTTGCCAATTGCATTCGAATCGTTGCATACGCTGCACGCTTTTAAAGGTTTCCCCAGTTCCAAATGACTTGGCGCAAAGTGTGGTGTTCCCGACTATCGATGCGATGCGATGCGATTCGATTCGATTCGATTCGATGTGATGCGATTCGACGACTCTGGCTTTGACTGTGACTTGACATTTTATGTGTGCAATTTCCGTTGTCTGACAATGTAACAACTTCTGCCAGTTAACAACAACAACAACGACAACATCAACAATAACAAGAAAGTGTTATTTGTTGCCAGAGGATGCAATGCGGCAATCAACGGGACAGACTGCAACTGCAACTGCAACTGGGATGCTAGCTAGGCTTGATTCAAAACTGAAGCTAAAGCTGAACTTGAAGCTGTTGTTGTTTGTTGTTGTCTGTTGCCTGTTGGCTGTTGGTTGTTGTCTGTTGCAGTCGCAGTTGCAGTTGCAGCATCTGCAACGCTTTTTTTTACGTCTTTATGAAATATGTATTGCCCGACCATGTGTGTGTGTGTGTGTATTGATGCGCCTGCGTCCTCACAATATGCTCACTGTCTCAACTGTTCGCTCACAGCCGGTTTACGGCCTCGGCCTCAGCCTCAGAGTCAGCCTCAACTTGAGTTGGCCTGTTTTGTGGCCTCTCTACCTGGTTAGCTGGTCCTTGAACCGTTTACTCAGTACTAAAGCTGACTCCCGATGCAGCCAGAGTTGTGTCTCTCGCTCGCCCCCATTGCCAAAGTTGCTAAATACAATTGCAACAGCAGCAGAAGCTTCTTCTTCATCATCATCATTATCATCATCATCATTATTGTCATTGTCTTCTTCTTGTTGCTGTTGTTGGCTGCTGCTTATGCATCATTGTGTATCATGTGGCCGTGTGCTGCTGCTCTCTTGGGGCTTAGCTCGCTGCAATTGCAAATTGCATTGAACCGAATGTGGCCTCGACGTCGCAAGAGAGCGAGACAAACAATAAAACAGAAACAGACAGACAGAGAGAGAGAGAGAGAATGTGTGTGTGTGTGTGCTGGAGAGACAGAGAGTTATAAAGAGCTCGCTTTTGCTTGTATCCAATTTATCAATGCCCGCGGGCCATGCAGACGCGTCGACTGTACCCAGAGAGCCAGCTGGGCCAGCTGTTGCCCAGTAGCTGTTGCAGCCAGTTTGTTAGTCTGAAAGCTTATCTGTTAACTGTTTTTGGCCAGCTGGATCCTGAGGCCCAACTACCACCCCATTGATATTTAATGCATTTGCCAATGCAACCCTTGTTAGCTTGTCCACCCCGCTCCCTCAGGCTCTCCCCTGCCCCAACGCGCCCTTCGTCAAATAAGTCTCGATTGCATTTTAACACTCATTATTAATGTACTTTGCATAGGCGCAGAACGCAAGCCGAGGGGATTTGGATACCACATCGCGCCCAAGCCACCCACCCACCCACTAACCAAGCAACCACCAACCAGCGAGTGCAAGCCATAAGCGCGCTACTTTAAGCCACCCTTAAAAGTGCGGCGACTCAACCACAGCGCGGCATAGCCGCCTGCCTCCCCCAAAATCCACCAAACCCAACAAGTTGACCCACCCTTTTTAGCAGCTGGGCTTTCATTCATAAATAAATTTTAAAGTGGATGCAATCCTGGCCGGCCTGGAGTTGCCTATGGATAGTTGAGCTTTGTTGGCTCGAACCGTCACCCCCGTCCGCCCAGCACGCTTAGCTTAGCGCAGTACGCCGCCCCTGCCTAGGGGGTTGTTAGCAAATTCAATTGGTATGGGGACTCGTATGTACTCAGGGTCTTCATTATGAAATTAAATATACATATGCACACACACACACACACATGTCTCTGTGTTTGGATTTTTATTATGCAACGTACAGTTAACACTTGAGACAGACCCTTCCAAGGTCTGTAATTTAAAATTTCAATCGAATATTCTTCGATATCTTACTTTAATTACAACATACGTTAAAGACTCGCAATTTTATTGGCTAACGAATCACGTTTAACTGTCTTTTGCAATTGTGATTAACTGCTAAATGAAGCTATGCAACAAGCCCCCATCCAGCAAGTTTTCACCCTCGTAACTTGGCTAACATTAATCAAACGCTTACACAGCAGCTACATCCAGCCTGATTCCCCAGTGGACAACGTTTTTAATCCCATTTATTAACTATTAATCAACTCATATCCCTGGGAGCTTAAAGGCATTAATATAATGATAGAAACGCATTATCGAAATTATGTTCCATATCTTAAGTTGTTTTGAGTGAGTTTCAATTCTCTTAAATGTTGTGCAGTTAATCTTAGATAATAGTTAAGTGAAGTTTGATTGCATTTAGTTAGTAAGTAAGTATTGTTATATCATTGTATAGAATGTTTATCATTAAATAGAAGCACAACATAGAAGATATGTTTCTCCTTCTATATTGAAATAGTAGATATAGATCTTTCTCTATGCATTTCATGATCAAGCGATTGCATATTGCACGTTAACGTTGCAGAAGAGAAAGACTGCTTAATTTATTTATTCAAATATCAATCATTTCGAACTGGCCATGCCTTAAGGAGCAGCTTATGTATATTATAGATGTAGCTTTACAGAAGTTTCACAGTGATGTGCCTGCAACACTTAGTGGCACTAGTTCTGATAATGATGTGGATATAGATTTTTCCGCCCTTGCCCTGCTCGAAGAGAGATTTTTGCTCAATCTATAGAGGCAGTCAACTGTAATGTATTTGACCTTTGGGTTTCGAGTTTTAAAGCTATTATATATACGATTTTTGCGATTTCCCAATAAGCTTAGCTACATCTTCCTTCAAATTTCTATTCCAAGTTGCTAGCTAATAGTGATATAGTAATAACCAATATGCCACGTCTCCAATGAGCGTATGTTCAAATTTTAACAACGAAGCATGCATCAGCATCTGTATCTGTATATCATTCTGCATCTGCATATATATATTCTAAATTTAACAAGAAATGCTTAACGATCATATGGACAGCCAGCTATCGTATCCTATATCATATTATATTAAATATAACTTTGATTAATATAGACTATCTCAAACTGATATACCAAGTTTTTTATGCCATTTCTGCACGAAATTTACTCTGAGTCTTGCAGCTTTTGCATTGAAATTGGGTCTTAGTAATATGAATAACTTTTTTGCTATTTAGATATACAGCTGTGGTCATAAAATTAGTAGCAAATGTTAGACATGGATATTACTTCTATATATATCATCTCTAATCTATATTTTTATCTAAATGCCTAAGATTCTTGCCATATACAGCAGGCTCTAAGGCATATAGAGTAATAATAGATAAGAGCTGATATATATATATTTTAGATATTTTAAACTAAAGTCAACATTGACAAAACTTTCTATACTAAGCACAAGTTAATAACTATCATACTGATATTAACTATGATAGTAACTAAAGATATTGCGAGCTTTGCTATTCTGTTGTAATATCGCATTAAATCTTCCTATGAGAAATCGCTTGAAATTAATGTTTTTTCAGCATTATAAAAAAGTTCTTTCAAGCCCTATGTCAACAAGGCCATATAGCCTATGATGACTCGACGATAGCTGTTCTTTCTAGTTTTATTTTTAAATTTTGTTGTATTTTTTGCTTAAGTGTGTTTTTGCCTATTAAAGAATTTATTGTTGTTGTTGTTGTTGTTGTTGTTGTGTGGCATTTGTTTCTCGCCATTTTCGCAGTTCACTTCAATTGAACTCGAAATCATGTCAATGGGCACAACAACAACAATTACAAAGACAACAATAGCAACAGCAACATAGCGCTTAGTAACAAACAACAAAGTTGTGGACACGACTTCAATTTTGTATATGTTTTGTTGTTGTTTCTATTCTAAATTGGCCAAAGGCCTGGAATAATTGCAATTTAAATGCTTTGGCAAAAGCTGAACAGAGTTTTTTAGTTTTTTGCATAGTTTTGGGGCAGGTCTTTTTGGGCAGTAATAATATTTTTATTTTTTTGTTGAGTCTCTGTAACATCAATTACAATTCACTCGCACGCTTCGAACTTGCACAGGGGTCGTTCCAGGGCCTTGATACTGCTGCGGCACGCGGCACGCGGCACGCTCAACCCAGCAAGCAAATCGAGGTCCGCAATGCTCCCAAACCGCCTGCACTCGAGTCTCCGCCCATTGATTTCTAATTATAGCTTGAGTCCATTTTAAAAACCAGTGCGAATTCAGGGTATATTGGTTGTTGTTGAAGTGTTTGCAAAACAGGCTTTATAAATTAAATGTATGCTCTATCAAATCTTGATCAACTCTGTTCAATAATAATTTTTGTATTCACGAAATCGATTTTAATCGATATCAAACTTCAGTTATTTTGAAGAGCGCTTGAGACTTATCGATTTTGGTATATGGATTTAGCTGAAGTATGCATAGATTTATATTCATTTTGTTGAAGTTGGGCTTTGGGTTCTAGTTACTGGGATATATCATTAAGATTAATCAATAAATACCAAAGTTATTTCATAATACCCACATATTCCCTAGAGCTTAGGCAAAAGAAGTATATGTACATAGATATATCATATATAAATGGATTTATAAAAGATAACTAGATATATAATATAAGTTTTCTTTTGCAACAGCAAGCAAAGCGCTTTTAGTCTGGGTATTTGCTAGTCGTGCATGCCCTAGAACTCTTTTTTTTAAACATAGCTCAGGCAGCGTGCGTAGAATATATTTTTTTCTTTTAACTGTTTACTGTTTGCTTATAAAATACATTGTTTATTTTGCGTTTGGTTTCGTGCACAATTCATACCCTGTACTCGTGTGCAGGTAGAAACTAGCAGCTAGCTGATACCCTATAAACATATATATATATTTATTATATATGTCAATAAATTTATTTAGTCTATATTTTCGATAAATACATACATAAAACACACATATCTATCGATATTTATCGATTTATATATAATCGATATTAATACTCCTATCGACTCACATACCCTTTGGCCGTCACATACTATTCCAGTTAACTATCATACCCATTCTCTCCATACATTTGAACAATGGGTAAAGTGTAGAAATGTTTGTTGTTGTTTCTTTTTATATATTTAAACATCGATTTATGGGTTTTATATGCAATTGTTCTTTGTGAACTTTGTTATTAAGTCGAAATGTTCATAAACATTTTCGAATAAAACTTTGAAGCCATTAGACCAAATGAAAAGCTTTATATATAGCAAATATGTATATTGTAAATAACTTGAATCAACACAGAAATACCTACAGAAATCTTTATTACCATTGTATATACGCATTTGTGGAGATCTGTAAGTATTTGCAGTTTGGTCCAATTCGAAATGTTGGAAAATTGTTGAGTTTCTCATATGGTGTTTACACACAATATTTATCTCAGGCAAAATCAATTGTCAGCATTTTTACACATTTGTGATTTAGACCGATGTATCTAAATATATAACCATATATAGATATATATCTTATATATTCGCAATGATAATGCTTTCCATTCTTCAGTCGCTCTGCCAAGCCTCGCAAAAAGTTTTGATTATTTTGTGGCCATTCGCAGTGTTTATTTGTTTATGGAATACGTTTTTATAAATATCGCAAATTGACACACACACACTGACACTCACACACACACAGAAAAGATAAAAGTGAAAAAGAAAAAAAAAAAATTACAAACAAAAAGAGTTGAAAACAATAGCAAAATTTCTAATTGCTTCCTTGGCGCTTGTCTATCAGGCAATTCTTTTCATTTGCTATTCACGCTCTTTATACCCTGTAGTCAAGATATGTTTGATAGACAGGGTTGCTTAACACTGTCAGCATTAAGTAGAAATATTAAAGAGAAAAGCTTTTATGAGTTTAATGATGTTTTATTGTTAACTTAATAATCATTTAAATGACTTTAACTAAACATAGTTGGCATTATAAGATATCTGCTAGTCGTGCACTTGCTCTTAGAACTTTCTGGCATATGTGTACTGTATACAGTGTTCGCTCGTTAAGAAGAACTCCATACTTTATATATATTTATCTGGTTCAAGTTGTATATTCATATATGCGCTGCTATTATTTTGAACACAACTGCATATACTTCAAATATTACCTACTATATGTTCTATCTTTCGAGTAATTACTGTATATAGATCTATATACATACATATAGTTTCTTCTTTTTCCGTTTCCATTGGTTATTTATCTTGCGCTTGTTTTGGCGGTAAATGTCAAAACCATTTGATGCTGCCGATGATATAATAGCCGATATGTATATATAGTAACATTCAAATAGATATAGCACTTGCAATTTTACACACAGATACACACACACACACACACACAAGCACGCCCTCTCCCACTCAGGCGTCACAAAAAAGGTCGTTAAATGAGGTGAAAGCATCTTTGGCTCCATTGATCTGCCTCACAACTGTTCTCTTGGCCATTCATGTGACTAAAATTTGTGCACTTGACTTATTGATTTGCCGTCAATTGTTACGAAATTTGATTATCAGCTTTTCGGCTGGACCAAAATTTTAATATTGTGGCTTCGCTTGGCAAATTGTGCTGCCACACGCACACACATAGCCCTGCCCCTGCCCCAACCCCTAGCACGCACCCAACACACGCTCCTGTGTGAGAGAGAAGAAGGAACAAAAAAAAAAAAAAAAGACGCGCGAACACGAGAACATTAAATAAACAATTCGAAAATAAACGTAACAACGAAACAAATTGAAAATGTGAAGCGCATGGAAGTCGAGAGAGTCGCAAGGCGGCGTACATTGCCTCGCGGTATCTATGCTCAAGTATCTGAGTATCTAAGTGTATCTGTATCTTTGCGTATCTCACTTGGCAACAAGTTGAATGGCACACGGGCCCATGCCAGCCCATGCCATGCCCATGCCACAACCACACACCAAACAATCCCAGCCCAGTGCAGCCCCAACATCTAGGCAGCGAGTGCCCGTGCCACTCCTGGCAACGAGGCAGCAGGCATATATATGTATAATTATATATTATATAAATATATATGTACATATATATATATATATATTACATATACCTGCAAACGGACTGAGAACTGACCGATCGACTGTTTGAGTTGTCGATAAATAGCGCAGACTCGTGTTCAGGTCGGCGAATGTGCTTTGATGTGCGTACGAGCATTTCAATAATGTGTGTTTAATTTACCATGTGCCAAGGCGGCAATGGCAATTTCGGATCTATTTGAACTTGTAGCATCAGCGAATGAGTGAAACTGTTTAGCAGTTTAGAGGCTGGCGATACCAGGTGCAAGTGCTGCTTAGCATAATATCTAATCATTAACTAAGTGTTTAAATGGAACATATATTTATTAGGGATATATTAGGGATAAAAGATAAAGAGATATATGTTCTTGGGTATTTAGAATTTTCTTAAAATTTAATACAAATAATCTGTAGAAAGTTTAATATATATAAACTTCAAACTTCAAGGACAAAGAACCCCAAAAAAAAGCTGAAAATATGTTGATATAAAATATATATTTATATATATTTTTTTAAATATATATATATTTTATCTGGAAGTAGCACTTTCTCCTCCAAATGCATTTAAATTTATTTATTTATTTAATTTTTTTTTTTTTAATATATATACTTTATCTGAAAGTAATACTTCCTTCCAAATTCATTAAAATTTGTTATTATTTTTTTTTTTAATATTTTTTTTTTGTAATATATATATGTAATTAGACAAATAAATTGTATTCAGAACATATTTTTGCTAAGGTAGTTTCCCGCCTTCTGTACTTTTTCTAGATTCAAGTCTAAATCACAATTTTACACCAATCACTGACCTCAACATTGTTAAGCTCTCTCTCTCTCTCTCTCTCTCTCTTTATATATGTCTGTATATATAAACAACATGTAATCGCAATCATGATATGATATGTGCCATTGTAAATATTCGAAATAGAAACGAAATGATATGTCATAAATTAATGTCGAGATTAAAGTTAATCAACGTTTGTCAAGGATTTGCTTATCGGCTGTCCCTCAGAGTTGAGACTCAAGACAATCTGAGACTCAACTAGATAGAATAATAATTTCAGATTTTAACTTTGGGCATTTCATTAGTTATTCATGAAATTTAAGACAAACTGAACTGCAATACTAGAATAGTGCTTGGTTTGCCCGTAAAGTTGATCATTGAAAGCTCTGTCCAAATCTCAACAATTCCACATCAATTGCAATGGACAGCAAGCTATGGTGGGCATAGACATAGACCTGTGCTACGCTGTGCTCATCAGTTAACGTTTCGTGTGTTAATCGGATTAAACGTACATTTAATATTATTACCGTTGCTGATGTTTGGTCTTTTGACCTGAGGGTTTTCATTCTCTTGACTGATTGCCATCGCCGACGCCGACGCCGCCGCCGCTGCCGCCCCCTTTGACGCTGTGATTGATGTGAATTCCTTGATGATGCTCTCTGCCGTTTGTGCGCGCGCTCTCTCTCTCTCTCTCTCAGTGGGTCTCCACGCTCGTTCGATTAAAACAATCAATTTAATTGTTATCACAAGTATAGAGTAGAAGAATACACAGAACAGAACAAATAAGAAGAATATCTACGTGTAGTAAATAAAGCTGGCAAGCGTTGCCTTCCTTTTGTTTGTTTACCCATTGAACAACGAGTCGATTGACTTAAAAGACATCAAGCGAGCGAGTTTCGATCATGCGAATAAAGGCAAATCAAAGTATATATATCAATTTTGTAATACTTTTTCTTTTTTTTATATATTTTTTATTCATATTTATATATTTCATAAAACAAACGATTGCTCATCGGTAGCTACGAAGTTTTACCTCTCTCTCTCTCAATCACTCAATGTCTTCAATGCCTTCCATCAATCTCTAGTAAAATTTATAAAAAAAAGAATACAACAAAAATTTTAACAAATTTCTTTTTTATATATTTTTAAATATTTTACAATTGTGATGAATCATTAATCGATTGTTATCGATTTAAATTATCGTCAATAACAATTTTCAGCTCGGAACTACATATCAATTGACAGAGTCATGTACGGTATCACAAATAGTTGGTGCGTATAGATAAGATAAATAATAGATCTATGTACATATATGTATATAAGCTATATGTAAGTCAATCGCTTGACACACTTCAGCTGTTTTCAGCACTATAACCGGTTGCTAGTAACACGGGAGTATTGTGTATAAAGTTTGACGCAATTTTACAGTGACAATGGGACAATTATAGTCCACAGTAACTGAGCGAGTTTTTAGTTGTCGTTCGTTGGTAATTACACGTGTTTTAATTCACAAGTTGTCATTGTTGCTGTTGTTGTTGTTGTTGTTGTTGTTGTCGCTATTGTTGTTTAATTGTATCGCAATTTGATAAAGCACAAAGTAATCAACACGACAGCAATAAATGGAGGGGCGTTGATCGGTCACAAAAATCTTTCATAAAAAAAAAAACAAAAAAAAAGATTAAAAATACATGTATTTTTTTGCATTTCACATCGTAACAACACAACCTTTGAGTGATTCACAAATTACTTGTGACAATTTCAGATATACTACATGCCATAAACCATCCAAAGTATCATAAATATACCTATGACAGGGTAGACGTAGTTTGAGTTAACTTGTTAACTTGAATTTGAGCTAAGTTTTGTTTTGTTTTGCTTTTGTTTTTGTGGCAACACCTTCAAGGATGTGGGTTTAGAATTGTATATACAATTTATGATACCCTATAACCTAATCAATAGATTTGTCTATAGAACTCGCAGGTCAGGTTGATTCTTAAATCATCAATAATTTGTGTTCATATATGTATATATCATATATCTATATACAACTTAATGATACCCTATAACCCAAACAATGAAATTCATATGCGAAGGTCTACCCATAGCACTCTCACAGCTTAAGTTTGTGTTTAAATTGTCGATAACTTTTGATTATTACCACTAAATCGATTAAGATCGATATCAAACTCTTATTATTTGTATGTATTTATATATCTATATACAACTTAATAATACCCTATAACCCAATGAATGAAATTCATATGCGAAGGCCTACCCATGGCACTCAATGCTAGTTTGTGTTTAAATTGCCGATAACTTTTGTTTATTACCACTAAATCGATTAAAATCGATATACAAGTTTTGTTATTTGACATTTTATGATATGTTTAAACACTTATACCCTATATGTATACCCTATAACCCAATAATTGGACTCCATACACGAAGATTCCCAGGTTCCAGGGTAACTCCTAGTCAGTCACTTTTCGAGTCATGCACTCTTATTAAAGATCTGCTCAGTATTCATTCGCCAGTTGGTTTTTTTTTGTTAGCCTCTAGATAACTTTACTATTATTGTAGAGTTCAAATCACAAATACATACGTTATGTTAATTACAATTTTAGTGTCTCTTTCACCTGTGAAGGCGTGAAGGTGCGACTAGGCGTGTTACACTTTTCAACTGCCAGCGCCAGCGTTTGAACGGTCAATGACTCGCGCGCGCAGAGCTATGATTTATTCGCTGGTTCACAAAGCGCGAGTACATTAGGCAGACAGGCGTGACACGCCCACAAGGAGGAGGCTGGCGAAAATTTGTGTAAATAACATTTATGGAGGGAGACAAAGCTTGACAATTGTGACTTTCACTCTAACAGATACTCCCTGCACAGCTATACTATATAAAGTCCTACTGTATCTTGGTCTTCTATGAAATTATTGTTAACTGTTTATCTAGGTTGTGTACAGCGTATTATACAGTCGGTTACACCCGACTGCGCTGTTCTGACTTGAACTTCTTTTCTTATTTTTTTTTATGATAACCATTGTAATTAAAGTCTTAAAGCTTTTCGGGCTTTTTATTGTAAAAAGCACTTAACTAACTGTACATCGCGAGAGCCAGAGAGTTACATAGTATTATGTCTGAGACTCTACGACTGCCAGGCCTGAACTTGTGTGATAATAAAAAGAAACAAAAACAAAACAAAACAACTACCGGGAGATGATCAACAGCTTGAAAAACAAAATTAAACTAAAACTCTGGGTTAATACCCTTTGCACTGCCATAAACAGTTAAAACTTCAGACTTTTGTTTAACTGTAAAGAAATCGTAAATGAGAAATATTACATCGTTTGCCCACACACAATAAAAAGAATATAATAAAGTTTATGAAGTTCTCTTTGACCTAATATAGTGTCAAGAGACACCTGCCTGCCGGACCAATTGTCTGCGAAAAAATGATTTGACGCCTTTCTATGCAATTCTCATGTTTTCTACTTAGATTTAGAAAAGGATGTTAAGAAACAACTTGCTGTTTTAATATATCTTTATATATTTAATGAATAATAAATAATAATAATTGATTAATAATCTTAAAATTTTCCTATTTCTTTTAGGTTGTTGAAACCATAATCGAATCGATGCAATAGGAACGTTACAACTCAATTGCTATGCTCTTGTCAGGCATTACAATGGGCGTCCTGACGCCTCAGAGCCACAGACAACAGCAAGTTGTCGACTCTCTGGCTCGGTGCTGAGCGCAACGTATTTCGCAGCAAATGAAGGTGCAACACGTAACTAGCGAAGCCGCCAACCAGTAGCAGGTTGGCCAACTAACTACACAAGCCAGCAGCAACATCTTTAGCTCAATAGCAAATCCTGATAAAGAGCAGCCTCTGCCGGCAGCAGCAGCAGCAGCAGCAGCTAAACAGGCGAACAAAAATAAAAAACCAACTTCGCAGCTTTAACCGAAAATGTTACAAAACTCGAATGCAGCAGCCGCCGCAGCCGCAGCAGCAGCAGCAGCAGCGACGCCCAGCACAGCAGCCGCGGCGGCAGCGGCAGCGAACAATGCAGCGATAGCCGCGTCATCGATACAGCCAAAGCTGGTTGTCATACGAAGGCGTCCGAATCAGGGCTTCGGTTTTACGCTGCGTCACTTTATTGCCTATCCACCGGAAGATGATGCCGCCAGCTGGCCACAGGTAAGCGTTGCAAGGCAATCGAACTGGGGTGGTGTGTTGTGAGGGGAGAAGAAGAATCAGCTTGGTTGAGAGAGCGAAGCAAGCGAAAGAGCATGGCCGACTGAGTGTGCCAGAGTCTGCCTGCATCTTCAATTAGTCATCCAATTGTGCCTTGCCACTTTTGCTTTTCGCGGTCTGGCAATGCTCAGTTCAGTTCAGTTCAGTTCAGCTCAGCTTTGCTCTGCCGCCGTCACAGCCGCAGTCGCCGCAGCAGTCACATTTGCGCAGTCGCCGCCGTTACGTGAGCGCAGAGCACGCGCCGCTTATTCAAATGGCAATCGCTGCTTTCTTTTTGCTCTTTGCCAAAAGTGCCTGAAGTATGCCAAATGCGTCAAAGCGCTTGCAACGGCAGCAGGCAGCTAAAATGATATTCAATTAAATTTTAGAGATATTTTGAATGAAAACAATTTATATTTACTGCATAATAAATAGAATTGATTCAATTTAATTAATTTTCATATGCATTAAATACTGATAAAAGAAAGTTCAATTTCTGATAGCTTGATTAAAATTTCTTTAGGCAGAGTAACAGCAACAATTGTGGAATTTTATAGAATATTTTTTATACTAATTTATATTAGTTAAAAAAAATATTTATATATATATAGCTAAAAAACTATATAAAAAAAATAATTTAAAAAAAATATAGTAAAATATTTTTTTTTATAATTTATGTTAGGTAAAATATAAATAAAGCTATAAAAAAATTAAAAAAATATATAAAAAAATATATATATATTTATTTTACTAATTTATATCAGTTACAAAATATATATATAAATATATAAAAAAAAAATATTTTAAAAAAATATATATTTTTTTAATATTTTTATGATAATATAAAATCTTTATCAATTTTCTAAAATTTTCGATCAAATTTTAAGATTTTTTAAACATACATTTTAAAAACCTCCTTTTATTAGCATAGGGTAAACCGAGTTCGAGCTGTTTAAGTTGCAATTTTCTCTCTGCCTCTCTTGTGCTCCCACTCCTTACGTACATATATATATTATATATATATATATATATACATATATATATATATATTTAGTCTATATGATTTTTTTTGCATTTTATACGAAGCGCGCTCGTTGCGCTCTTTCTCTGCTGCTTTTTTGAGGCCTCTCTGAGCCGCTCTCCTATTTGCCATTAATAACACCCTGTAACCAGTGAAAATGCATTAAAGAGGGTATATTAGTTTTGTCTAAATATATGTAAAAGTTGCTAAAAAAAAATATTTAAAAAAATTAAGTAAATATATTTGAATGTGAGTTTTAAATATGAATATAAATATATACTTAAATAATAAATTTAAAATTTATTTAATAATATTTTTTTTATTATTTAAAAAAATATATATTTAATTCAATATTGAAAAAATGTCATAAAAAATTAATTTGAATAGATTTTCTCACACAATGCATAAATATATTTAAATATATATAAAATATATATAGAAATTGATTTAGCGTATCTGCAAGTCGGCCATAATGGACTAGAGTAACCTTACTTGTTTTGCTTTTTTATACATATATATATATTGTTGTTGTTGTTGTCGTTTCACGTTTTTGTGTTTCGTTTTTTGTTTTTGCTTTTTACGTTTTGTGTAGGAAGCGACAAACGTTGTCGGCGGCGGCGGCAACGTTGGCGGCAGCAGCGGCGGTGTCGTCGGCTTGGAGCCAACGTCACCAACGTCGCTGCCGCCATACCAAGTGAAAGCGATGGAGACCATTTTCATCAAAGAGGTGCAAGCGAACGGACCGGCTCACTACGCCAATCTACAAACGGGCGACCGGGTGCTAATGGTGAACAACACGCCGATCGCTGGCATTGCCTACAGCACAATTGTGTCGATGATCAAGCAGACGCCAGCGGTGTTAACGCTGCACGTTGTGCCCAAGGAGTGTGATGTGCTGCAAATGGTGAGTGCGCCAAAAAAAAAAAAAAAACAAAAAAAAACAAAAAATAAATAAATCAAAAAACAGAAGCAAAGAAAAGAAAAGAAACAAAAAAAAAGTGAAATAATATTGTAATCGAAATATTGTATCGTAACTAGTTTAACCCTCTAATCCGTTATCCATCATTTGACTGTTGTCTCTGTAGCACTACACGAGCATTGCCCACACGCCGGAATCGAATCGTTTAACGATGTCCGCACAAGCACAGCCGCCGGTGGCTGGCCACACGACACATTCGCCGGTGCTGCTGGCAAATGCCGGTGCCGCCATCAAGTCGACATTTCCACAGCAACAGTTGATCTCATATCCCGCTGTTGCCGCCGCCAATACATCCTCGACAGCATCCTCTGTTTCGCCAGCGACACCGCTGCACGGCGGCAGTCGCTCCGGCAGCATCACAAGCAATGCCAGCGGCAGTGGACTACCCAGCAACAATAGCCATCATCACCAGCAGCAGCAGCATCCGCAGCGTCATCCGGCGCTTGCAGGCGGCAGCAGCAGCATCGACTTCGGTGACATGGCCCATGGCATGCGTCAGCATCAGCATCAGCAGCAGCTCTACCAGCAGCAACATCATCATCAGCAGCTGCTGTCGAGCAGCTTTATGCGGTAAGTGTAAACTATTTCAACTCACCTGGGCCATTGACGTCAGCGTGTTCCCAAAGCCAAAAACCGGGCACAAGGGGCAACCCGGTACACAGCATGTATGTGACGAGTGGCGTGGGGCAGGGGCTGGGGGCTAGTGGCTGGTGGCTGGTGGCTGGTGGTGGTTGGTGGTGGGATACCGAGCAATGGCAGAAACGGCTGTTAATCTTATCAGACGCCAGTCGGCAGGTTGTGGCGACGCTCTGCCCACTGGCGTTTCTCTTTCGCCAAAGCAGCAGAAATGACAGTGTTTAGTGCAATTAGACAGGCCAGCGGTCGTTGCCAACTGGCACAGTGGTTCGCAGATGCCAACTCTATGTTCAGAATACTTCTGAAACAAAGCATACAAACTTACATCCAACACACACTTTATATTTATATATATATGAGTGTGTACTTACAGCATTTGGTAGCATGCAAAACGCTTAGATGCTTAGCATATCGCAGTGCCAATATGAAGAGTCCATAGCTCTTGATACAGCTCCAGAAAAAGCGATCGTAATATATTGCCCTCATATAATGGCGTATCTTAAGCCAAGTTCTCCTCACATCATTAGATAACATATTGAAGATCCTTTTTTGTGCGCAAAGCCGAATGCAGCAATTCCTAAATAGTTACGATCAAATTTGGTTGTTTTCAATTGAGCATGCTTTCAGTGGGCTAACATAAAAATTTTGATAATGAAAATTTGACAAATTTTTTGAAGTAACAATGTGAGGAAAATGATATGAAAATGAAATGAAATTTCTGAATATGAAAATGACTATATAGAAAGAATAACTTTGGCACTAGGCAAAAATATCAAAAATATCAACAATATAAATCAAATAAATTAAATAAAGAAAATAAAATAAAAATAAATAAATATAATTAAATAAATAAATAAAATAAAATAAATAAATAAAATAAAATAAATAAATATAAATAAACAAAATAAAAATAAATAAATAAAATTAAAATAAATAAATAGAATAAAAATAAATAAATAGAATAAAAATAAATAAATAAAATAAAAATAAATAAATAAAATAAAAATAAATAAATAAAATAAAAATAAATGTAAACAAAAATAAATATAAATCAAAATAAATAAAAAGTAAATATAAATATATATCAAAATGAATAAATAATAAACTGAATAAAAAACATAAATAAAATTATAAAATAAATTAAAATTAATATGTATAAAAATACAAAATATATAAATCAAAAATAAATTTAAATACAAATAAATCAAAAATAATTATAAATAAAATATATATAAATATATTAAAATGCTATAAAATATGACTTTTATATTGCCAAAATTAGCAAACATAGTTAAAGAAAAAGTTTAAGACAAAAAAAAAAAAGTTATTCAAGTAGTTTTTTTTTCTCTATCATGATTTGCATACTTGGCTTGTGAGGTGTTTAGCCTGTTGTGTACCACTGCCGCCGCCTGCCAATGCTAATAGACGTACATACGTCGGATGTTTCATAAATATTAATTCGCACTTACACACTCTTTCGCACACACACATGCATATATATACATACATGTGTATAAACTCATTCAGCAAAACAAATTGACAGTTTACTGGCCAACAGCCTTTGGCGCCGTCGCGGTTCCAATGAACTTGATCACACTGTGTGGCATTTGATTTATGGTGACATCAACAGACTACCTACCTTTAGCTACCCTCCAATACCAATGCACACAAGTGTGCGTGTGTGTGTGTGTGTGTGTGAATGCATATTATTTCACTTTCATTAAAAAACAAAAACAAATATTTCAATGCCAGACAAAAAGATGACAATTCGATAATGCGATACTTGAAATTTGCTAGATAATAATAATAGCAATTGCTCTACAACATGTAACATTAACTAAGCTCAACAATAATAATTAAAAACAATTGCGTTTGCCGGCCAAACTTACTCATCTTCCCATGGCCCGATGTGGCCGGGGGACAAGTTGTGCGCATTTTTCGTCCAGACTTTTCGCAGTCATTAATTTACATACATACATATGCACACATGTACATGTTATGTGTACAAGCATCTATGATAATTATGATGATGATGATGTTGTTGTTGTTGTTGTTGTTGGTGTTGTTGTTGTTTATTATGATGATGAGTCGATACTTTGACCGACACACAGACAGACGGGACTTGACTATAAAAATTGTAGAACACCACACAACAGATAAATGTGGACGTCGTCTGTGACTACCACACGGTGATTTCATCATCATATTTAATTTTTACCCCATTTATTGCTAAGCTTTTTTTTGTAATGCTCGTTCATGATGCGAAAAAGAGTATATTGGCTTTGAGCAATGTGCGTGGGAAGTCGAGTTGAACCAAAATCTATCAAAGTTTATAGCTGAGTTTACAAAGTTTTATTGAACTCTTCTCTACAGTTAAATAGAGAGAATATATAGGTATACAGATATATATATATAGTTATATATGCCCTTCCTTAGTTACTTTTCATATATAAATAAGTATTATAAAGTTCGTTACGCCCGCTTGCAATGTTCTCGCTTGTTTCATTGTTGTATTTGTGCATCCATAATTAAGCACAATAGTCATATTAGATATACGCATTACAAAAAGTCTATTGTGGATATACATTGTATAAACAATATATATATAAATATAGTAACTTTTCATATATATATATCCACTCAATTTGACACCAGCACTTTATCAGCTTTGCTGTCAGCGATTATTGTAAAATAACATTTTCATTAAAGCACGAATCGAGTCTTAGTTGAGCTGTAAATATCGAAAGTTAGTTAGGGAAAGGGGAAACATTGTCTCAGAGAATGTTCGACTGAATAAAAAAATTATAATATTTTATTGAATTTACTTTTCGAGATATTTGATACTGAAAGAGAGTTTATTTTAGATTAGAAAACCTTGTATTCAAATAACAACTGACTTAATTCACTTAAAGTCATATACCATAATTATATTATATATATTATTATATATTCTATTATATATTCATGAATATACATTCAAGTTTTAGAAATCTAAAACATATCTCTGGCATATCTAGGCATCTATGGTAGCTCTTTTAATCTGCGAGTTATCACAGATTATTAATTTTTCTCACTCTCAGATCTTAATGGTGTTACCTCCCTCGACTGGCATCAGAATCAATTGATCGTATTAATGTTTTGTTTTGTTTTCCTCATCTTTTTTTTCTCAGATATTTTTCCATCATATTTTGTGCTGTGTTGACTTTTTGACTGCGTCTTGATTTAGCAATGACGACGAATGCAGTTCAACAAAAATAAACACATGCATAAAAATGCCATTGGCCATTTGGCCATTTGGCCATTGGCTACTGGGCGAACTTCCTGTTTTCACTCTTTGTTGTTGTTGTGCGGCTCATGTGAATAGGGCAGGCAATCCTCTAGGGAGAGGGAGGAGAGATATGACCCAAACGTAGAGTACATAGAGTTATTTTGTAGAAAGTAGCAAACAAAATGTTTATACTGATTCAGTTTTTTGAATATAATTTGAGTTTGAATTTGCTTAAGATGGAAGCTGTAATATATTATTATATATAAATCTTGATTATGAATGCAGATCAATGAAAGTTTTTCTCTCTATCTCTCTGTAAGCAAAGCTTTAGACTTGGCAAAAGATGAATTAATATTTTATCATGTTGCTTTCGCGTCTATATAATAGAGTTGAGTCTCAATAGCAATCGTATATCAATTAAATTTACATTATATATAGATAGTTTCTTAATTATTCACATTGGAAACGTTTAAAAAAAAAACAAATCTTTGCACTTTTAGCTAACTGAATGATTTCATGTTGACGGTTTGGCACGTGTTACGGCTGGCAAATGGTCTCAAATTCGAGTTTGAATTCTTTTTTTATTTTTCTCTATTATTATTAACGTTTATCGTTTCTAATTACGTGCTGGCAAACTTGTTGCGAAAAACTTTCGAGCTGAGATAAGTGGCTGAAGAGACGAGACAGTCGAGGCGCACCACCCACTTAAGTACATATATTTCAAATGTTAACTCACTGCTTGAGTTGACTTTCTAAATGAGCCACAGTTGATTCAGTTCTTGTTCGATTTTGGCTATTTTGCTGGCATTTAATAATTTTGTGAATGAAAGCTGAAACTGTAGGGGATTAGTATGTGTATTGGCTTTGTATTAGTAGTTAAGGATTAGTTAAGGAGTAAAGGATTTACTAACCAAGCATCGGAATCTGAATAGCTGAAGTCGAAGCTGAATTCTCATGTTAATAGCCTTTATCTGTCCTAGCTCATGTTTTCCAGACATTTTAACTTAAAAATGGTTTTGATGCTCTGTAATATATATTTGATGCATTGTCAGACTCCTATTATTATATATTATTACTATTATTACTTTCTATTATTGGAGAGATTACCTATATTACTTTCTATATATTACCTATATTAATATTACCTATATTACTTTCTATTATTGGAAAGATAGAGTTAGAGTCACAATTTTGTGACTCTACTCTGAGTGCGGTCTCTTCACTTCTTATTTGCCGACTGAACTTTTTGTCTCTCGCACCGTCTCTCTGCTAGAGCCACGTTCGGCTCCTTATACAACGACAATTGCGCCACACTCGGTCGAAGCGACTCTCTCGCTGTCAAACCTCGTTCCTTGCCCAAATTTCAGAGCACTAGAGAACTATCCTATGTAGTTGTCATTGGTTTCTCCTTTTGAGCCTCCGTTTAGTTTCATTCTTCTTTACTTAACAGTTCTTTAAACTAATGTTCTACCAATACCAATATATAAATGAATCAAACTGATATATAAGTTACCTTAGCTGAAACTTCCTATGCACCCCTTAGCAAAAAAAAACCTTTTTAAATTTGTAAAAATTCCATTTTTTTGTCATCTTAGCCTTAGTCTTATATTTTATTGTTAAATCTCTTTTGAAAGCTTAGGATTTGAAATCAATTTCTAGAAGTTAAATGTTATCTGAAGCGAGATATAATACATGTTGGATCCAGCTTGGAGCCTGGAGTGTGTGTGTCTGTGTGTGTGTATTTGTGCACCCGTGTGACTAATCCAGCAAACATCGAGGCATTTATCAAACCAACTGCAAAATCGTATATGCAAACTCATCAAAGCAATAAAAAAAAAAACAAATAAATATGCTTATGTACATTCATACATTTATGCACAGGCACATAAAAACACATATATATATATATATATGTATATATATATATATATTTATATGTATTTATATTTGCAAACATAGGTGTATGAGTGTGCGACAGCAACTGAAGCGAATGCATACGAATATTTGTTAACGCTCCATTGTGAAATGATTATGGCAAATTTAATTGAATTTTGTACAGCACACACACAGAGACATACACACACACTCACACACACACACTCACACACTCACACACACACACACACAAAAAAAAACATTTCAATCGCTGTGAATGACAATTCAATTCATTCGCCCAACACTCGCACTCGCACACCCAACGACCATTCCACCTCCACCCACCCCAAAACAGCCAGCCCAGCAGTGCCGTTAGCTCGTGGCCACGCCCACACGCCCAGCTGCATTGAAAGTTGGAGAATTGCCACCTATAGCGGACAGCGAGATACAGATTGAGATTAAGATATACTAGATGGCAACTGAAGATGAGTTTTGAGCTTAAGACATGCGCAGCAGCGGCCAAGTCAGGCGACTTCAAGATAATGATCGCCATGGGAAAGGAGATGATCAAGATGATGATGATCTCAAGCTGATCGTGCTCGCCTTTACGCATACAACTCAACTCAGACATACATACATAGATATGTATGTAAATTATTGGGCTACTTGAGCCAATGGACGGTCTGTAATTGTATTATGCGTTGGCTCTCATGCTGATCACAAGTCCGTGATCCAACTACAAAGCAACAAATATACGAAGAGATCAAGGGAGAGAATGGGAGGGGGAGACAGGCAGAGAGAGAGAGGGAGATAGAGAGTGAGAGTGAGAGCGAGAGAGAAAGGAAATGAGTATTATGAAAGCACGAAAGAAAGTTTATCTTTTTGGCACACTGAAGATTAAATGCTCTTACCTTAGTTACTTATTGATCAAATTTAGCAGTTATATTAGAGCAGTTAAAGTTAAGATCGTTAATCATTTCGATTTCTGTTGATTTTTGCCTTAAGAACAGTTTGGGTTGCGCGGCGTAGCTTTAAGAGTAACTATGATAAAACTTGTTGTATAGTAAGTTCCATGTCTATGTGGGTTCAGTTATGGATAGTTCAGTGGTTCTATAATATAGAAAGTGCTAAATATTGTATAACTTTAAAGCTCTCTAAGGATATATAGATATGTATATGTATGTATATATATATTTCTGTTCATAAATACTGCTTGACCTTATATCCTTGCTAGCTTTGTTTTGCGTGTACTAAAATTTCAGCAACATGTTTGATGGATGACTACAATGTTGAAGGCGAACATGAACTAGACTCACATACACATAGACACATAGTACTGGAACAGTGGTACAATGCACTGCCAATGCACTTTAGAAATATTACTAAAAGTTCGCTAAGTAAAAGTCGTGAAATGTATCGAGCTAAGTAACTTCAAAGGTAGTCCAAAACTGAACTCAAAATATTCATAAATCTTCTCTATCTTTTATCTATCTTAAACTCTCTTCAAACAATCTTAAATTCAAGCAAATATTATTTGCTTTAACACCACTGTGCGTAGTCAAATTTCTGATGAACTTTGGCTGACAATTATAGGGCCCAAAAAATACACGCTAGAGTTACGTTTTCGAGTGGGCCAAGCAAATATCTGCTCAGACAGATGGGTGTTACCGATATCGATGAGCCGCCCCAGGCCCCCCCCAGTCCCCCTCTCTCTACCCACTCAAATAGCCCAGCTCCTGTTTCTATCTCTGATTTTAGGCTCTAATCGAATTTGCTAGTTTCGTGTTCGTCAACAAATCCAACTAGTTGTATACTCTTTTGGCATGTGTATATATGTATGTGTGTTTGTGTGTTTGTGTGTGTGTGTGTCATGGCAGCGCATCCATTTACAGTGTGTTGTTGTGTGTACAATGAAATATTTTTGCGCTATGCGCGTGGCACAATTGCTTATAAAATAAAAGAAAGAGCGTTCACGTTCTGTGGTCGTTCAGTGGTTGGTTGGGTGGGTCGTTGGGTCGTCGGTGGCTTGACGGTAGGTTGTTCGACGATTGCCCACTCAATAGCTGGGGGCTCTTTTCAATTAGCCCAGCCTGTCTCGTTGCTATTGCTGCTGCTGCTGCTGCTGTCGCGAGCTTAATATGAATTTCATATATGCATACAAAGTGAATTTTTTTTTTTTTTTTTCGTCGCTTGGATTTTTTTTTCTCTCATTTTTTTGTTGTATTTTTTTTTTGTATTTCAGTTTAGTCGCATGGACTTTGGGTTGTATTTTAGTTTAGTTGCTGATGGCGAGTGGAGCGCGTAGATTTCGCAGCATAATAAATTTTATGAAATCTTTAAGTGAGTTTTCGCGAGTGTATCTGTGTGTGTGTGTGTGTGAGTGTGCCTGTGTGTGTGTGTGTGTGGAATTCAAATTAATAATTCAAGTTCGAAAGTCGCTTATCATTAGTAATCGTGTAGTAATTATGATTGCATTTGATAACGCACAACAAGCTGTCATATAACACAGTAAATGTGACAAGAGTTGGGAGGGGCGGCTGGTGGGTGGTGGGTGGTGGGTGGGGCTGCCATTGGAAAGTTTTTTTTTCTTCTTTTTCGTGTTTTCGTACATATATATTTGCAAAGGCCTTGAAATCTAGTATATTAGATCGTAAAGTTGAAGTATTTTCAATTAATGATGAGCGCAACAACAAGAACAACAACAACAACAACAACAACTGAACTAACTAAAGCAACAGCAACGAGGCATAAGTAAATGTTGTTTTTAACAACAGCAACAACAACAACAATTGTCTCAATTTCTTAGTAGTTATTTGTTTGTTTTATTTGTTCGTTTTTGTTTCTCGCTTTGTTATTGCTCAAAAAAGTGTTTTTTTTTCTGCTTTTCTTTTCTTTTGAATGCGATTTTGCGTTTTGTGTTTCGTTTCCGTTGCGTGTGTGTTGTGTGTGTGTGTGTGTGTTGCCCAAACAATGACACGAATGGCAGCGCTGCCGTCGTCGACGCCAATGGGTGTCGCCATTGCCGCTATCGACACCGCAGGGCGCCGTCGCCGCCAGCGGCGAAATCGATACCAAAAGCCAACAATAAATGCAATGCGAACTGAGCATAGGAGCAGAGAGCGAAAGGGAGAAAGAGAGGGAGAGTGTGACAGGGAGAGGAGGAGGGAGGGAGGTGCAAAGCGAGCTAGCATAAACGAGCTGCGTATATGTTAGGCGGTGTTAAACGTTGATAGGGGGGGCGTGGGGCGGTCGGGGGGCATGGTGCTACACGATGAACTGTTGACAGGTTTCAGCCTTTAGTTTTGTGGCTTATCAAATATGTCAACATTTTTATTTATGACTTGTTAATTGCAAACAGGCAAAAGAGTTGCCAATACGCAAATCAGACAATAGCCGGCAATAATAGCAACAGCAGCAGCAACAACAACAACAACAACAACAACGACAACAACAACATTAACATCAACAATGAACAGTTAGTGCATACACAACAAGCAGACAATAAAGCGCGAAATTCCACAGACACACACACACATACACAGTTTTGTAATATGTATGTGTGTGTGTGTGTGTGTGTGTGTGTATCTATGCCTGATAGATACAGCTCATTTCTGTGTTTGGCTCACTCTTTGCTGATAAGCAACAATGACAACAACAACAACAACAACAACAAGCACGAGAAATCAGCACAATAGAATCGCAATTCACAGCGGAATCACTTGTGTTAATGGATCTATTTATTTTAGTAGCCTTGTGTACAGAGCTTAAGCGAAGATAACACTAGATATTAGATATATGCCCTATGTGCCCTATTTGCCCTATATACCTACCTACTAGCTTTTAAGTACCAATATAGCCTGAAAATTGTTGCAACATTTGCATATTTTGTAAGCGCTCTCTCTCTCTCTCTCTCTCTCTGAACTTTTCTCTCTCCTTTCCTGCTTATTTTCATGGTCATGAAAACGGATTTCCACTTGTCATTATCCATGGTCATTTGGGCTTTTTGTTGTGCAGAGAGCATTGTTTTGGGCTTACTTATATATATATATATATACAAAATATATATATATATATATATATATATATATATACAAATATATATATATATATTTATATATATACACATTTTTAGCCCCAATTTTTTATGAAAGCCAATTTCGATATTTCACTTTCAATTTATAGCCAATATGCGAAATATTTGTGTAGAAAGTAGATTTATTCAAAGGGGGTTTTTGTTTATAAACATTTAATGCATGTGGCTTAACGTTTTTTTTTTATCAACTGAATACAATGTAAATTTATTGTTTTTTTTTTGCTTGATATTGGAAACTAAAAGTATAATTATATATATTATTGTATATATACATATATATACTTGATGAGAGAATTAAGATGCGAGTAAATCTAAGTCCTATTCCGTCTGTACATTTGTATAAACTAGCCGTATGAAACGTAAATCTTCTTATAGTGTTTTTCATCTTGTTATCATGCTTTCAAATCATTAATAGTCGTTCTGTCAATTCCATAAAATCGATAAATATCGATATCGTACTACAGTTATTGAAGCATATCTTTTACGTTCTAAGAGCTTGAGCTCTTACATTTTATATATAGATTAACTTGAGGCATACAGAAGTTCTTGACTTTTTGAACGCTTACCACAAATGAACCAAAATACTTAATTTTGAATTGATAGAGATAAAAATACTGTCATATTTTAGTGGCATTTTAAGGCTCTGACTGTCTGATTTAATGCTTGATGTCAATGTGTATTTATGTCATAGTGAAATGTGAATTCATCAATAGAAAAGTTGGCATAAATGATAATTTATTGCATTACTTTTTGAAAGCATCCAAAATTTGACTGTTTCAAAAGATGTGGATGCATTTTCCCGCTTTTCTTTAACTTTTAAAGTCTATTTTTCATGAAATTTCAAATAGTTTCTGATGAGTTCTCTCTCAGATTCAATTATTTTCTTAGCCAAAAACCCCACTGTGCGATGTTGAGCTGAACTTACTAGAAATGTTTGAAATACGCATCATTTAAACTTTCGTGAAAAACTAAAAATATAACGATGATATAATGATATAAGGATGGTAATCACATTTGACAATTATTAAGACTTTACATTTCTTTATATAGCAAATATTGTGTTTATCACTAAAATTTTGCTATCCAATACTTAAAGCTCAGTCGCACTATTATTTTCATGAATGTTACTCTATATATATTATATTATATACAGTTGTGTTTGTGGAAATTATAGTGTATAATATAATATGTGTTTATGAAAATGATAGTGCTGCACTAAACAAAACTTAAAACGATACTTGTTCCATTGAAAAACAACAAACAAGTCCACTTTTTGCTTAGAATAGAAAGTGAAGAAGAGAATTGCAAGTAAAAATTTACTAATATCTATATATATATATATATCACTATATACAAACGAGTCACAATAATTTGTCCCCAACCAACAAGTCGAACAAGTGAATAATTCATAAAAACTTCATACATTTTGCTGCCCTCGTTATGATAAATTTAAAATATCTAATTATCTAAAATATAAAAATCCTTTTATATCGAAATTTCTTTTTCTGTTTTCTCATTAACTGAAAATAGAACAATAACCCAGATAATATTATATTTATATATAGTAACCAATACTATTTATATCTATACTATTTTCATTTTATCGTAATTAATTTTTTAATAATTGCTGCAGCAGAGTTCATTGGTCTGCGTGGACCCTGTGTGGAGCCCTTTGGCTTCAGCAAATTGGTAATTTGCTAGTCTTAGAATCTAAATAATTGCCAGGATACGATTGCGCTGAAGGGGAAACCTTAATTAGGCAACAGAGTAGCAGGACTTTCGCTGTTCCGCGCTAAACGCCGAGAGCTGTAAAGTTAGTTGGCAAGGTCAAAGTATCTTATTGCTGCTGACGTCCATAAATCAATTTATGCTGCCACTCAAAGGTCAATCAGGAACTTTCCATTAAGACAAAAAGAAAAAAAAAAAAAAAAAAGGAAAAGGCGAAGAGCCAGAGGCGATGGCAGTGGCTCTGGCAGTGGCTGTGGCAGTGGAAATGCCAGAGGCAGAAGACGAGAATGGCACTTAATTACCAGCTGCACCTGTGTCCCGTTCCGCCCATTGTGTGGCAGCGCTTGCAGGTGTAGAGGGGGGAGGTGGGGAGGGGGCAAAGGGGTATCCATTTACGTTGTGCTCAGCTTTTTAGCCAATAACAAAGGAAGCACTAATAGAGCTCCATGCTCGTGCTCTATTATTGGCTCACGCTCTCTGCATTCAATTGAACTGTTTCGAGCAAAGTTCCAAGAGCAAAATATTTGCATTGGCTGCTGCCTGTTGGCTGCTGGCTGCTGGCTGATGGCTGCTGGCTGTTGCGCTTTGTTAGAAATTGATATGGCAGCGATGCTTTGTTGTGCGTTCCAGCAGGAAGCCATTGTGTCGAGGAGCCAGCGTTGTCCTGGCCGTGCAGCATGTGATGCCAAAGCAAATTGAGTTATATCAAAGTTCCTCGACAGCAGCCACAATCTAATTTAATCAAGTCTTAAGTGCATATACGGGCAGCTGCCCACACACACACACGCACACAATAGACGGAGAGAACAACTGCAACTTGGCCTCTATATGGCTGGCGTGTGGAGTGCAGTTAGTTGGTTATGTCACGGTCATGGCCATTAGGCAACCTGACAACCAAGAAGCTGCCAGCCATTAGCCACTGGTTGCGTTGCGTTGCCTTGCGTTGCCTTGCCTTCCTACCAACCCCAAAACTAGAGCTCAATAGTACAATAGTTGATGGCCCGTGCCAGTGGCCATGGCCATGGCCATGTCTGTGTCTGTCTCTGTCTCTGTCTCTGTCTTTGTGCTCCTCTATATGCCATTTCATATATCCAACGAACAATTGTTGTCTAGCTTTTCGCTTTGGCACCTGTGGCCCGACGACAGAAAGATCTCTATCTGATCCGTTGCAGTCTGGATGCTTGCATGAAATTCTTAAACAAATACATTCGTTAATAAACAAACAAAAATGAATAACAACAGCAAGCGCATTCATAATCCAAATCGTCATCGCCAGAGAGGCGTGCGAGGGGGCGTGACTCTGCTGCTGCTGTTTACGCAAATTGCGCAGCTTACTCGTATTTGGCAACGGCTATATGTTGTTATCGTCGTCGTGACCAGCGTACCCAAACAGCTGACAGCGTCCAATCGGATACAGAAACGTTGACGTTAGCGCTGACATTGCCTTTGATGACGACTGCGACGGAGGCAGCGACGGCGACAGCGACAGCGACGCTAACGGCACGCGCCAAAAAAACATTTCTCAGCTCTCCAGTGCGACCTTATTTCGTATGGCAATCAGGCAGTCGCTATTGCCACATATTTGAGCTGCTTGAAATATAGATATATATGCATATATGTATATATATATATGTATATGTATATGTGTATGTATATATTTCAATATATATCTTAGATAACGTGGGCTCTAGCTTTTAGTATGCCTGATAATTGATGTTATAATAAATCAATTAAAACGATGTAAACTTTCAATTATTATTATAGCTGCATAAAAACAATATACTAAAAATTTATTAATATATTATATTTTGTTAAAAAATAAGGGGGAAAATATATAACATATAATAAAATTTAAAATATAAATAAATATAAATATAATATATAATAAAATATAAATATAATAATATAGAATATTTAGGAAATTATATTAAATAAAAAATATAATATATAAAAAAAATATAAAATATAAAAAATATAATATATAAAATATAAAAAATATAGAATATAATAAATATAAAATATAAAAAAATAAAACAAATAAAAACAATTTATATATACAAAATTTAATGAATAAAATAATATAAGATATAAAAAAATACAATTTATACAAAAATTATATATAAGAAAATATAGTATATTAAAAAATTTAGTATATAAAAAAAATAAAATTAAAATATATATATGTAACAAAATTTGGTGTATAAAATAATATAAATAATAATAAATATAAATATAGAAAAGTATAAAATAAAAAAAATAAAATAAAAAATATATAAAATATATAAAAAATATATGCAAATAAATATAATGTATACAAAAATATGATATCTACCCAAATATAATTTATATTATAGATTATAGCCGAACTACATGATTTTTGATTAGGATTCACCAGTTATTTAAACAATTTCAATCAATTAATTATTGGCATAAATAAATCCTTAACAAATTGAGCTTTAAATTTGCACCTGTTTCAATAGCAATTGAAGTGTTTTCGCTTTGACCTTTGCTTAATTGTAATTCCTTAGCTAATTGACTTACTGTTCTCTTCTACTTAAAGTGCCAATCAACCGCCAAATCTAACAGTATTAGCAAGCACAACACCGACCACGCCCACCACGCGCCAACCCAAATCGGCAGCAGCCCTCAGCCAAGCACTGTACGCAGTGAATGCCAGCGGCAACGGAGGGGGCAGCGGCAGCGGCAACAGCAGCGGCGATAACAGCGACCTGATGATCCGACTGCGCGAATCCATCAAACAGAAGGAGGAGTTTCTGAAGTCGCCGTTACCCTCGGGTGTGATGTCTGCCTCAGCGTCCGCCTCAGCGTCCGCCTCAGTCTCAGCCTCAGCCACCGCCTCCACATCCAACGGCAACGCAGCGCAGTCATTGCCGCAAAAGCAACAAGCGGCGCAGCACTTTTTTCCATCGCACACGCCACCAGGAGGCGGTAACATTGTACCGCGCGTGCGCCACCAAGTACTGCTCAAACAGCAGCAACAGCAACAGCAGCAGCAGCATCACCTCCACCACCATCAGCAGCAGCAGCAGCAAGTTGTGCTCGGCTACGACATGTACAATAGCTATACGAGCAGCAAGCTGGCGCCTCGGTCCTTGGGTGCAATGCCGCCACAGCCGCGACAGGTAGCTGTTAGCGTTGCAAATAACAATGCCAAGTACGGCAATGAGTTAGACTACTTTGAGACGCTGCAAGAGACGGGCGTGACTAACAAGGTGTAAGTAGTTGTTGTAGTTGAAAGCGACTCGGAGTTGACCTGGCTCATCTGGCCTATAATATTCCAACTGTTGTTTTTTGTTAATTGTGATTTTTAGATTCGAACGCAAACTCGTGTCGCACATGTCCAAGGGCTTTGATCCGTTTAAGCCGCTATCAATCAACACCAACGCCAGCGCCGGCTCCGAATCGACCAGCGCCGCCTCCGTTGCGTTAGCCAAAAAGCAAAGCGTTCTATACGAGTCACTGCAACAGCATCCATTGCACCAAATGCAGGCCAAATACCAGCAGAGCAGCAGCTCCGGCTCCGGCACCAGCGCCGTCGACGGCCAAAACAGCAGCCGCATGGAGCTGCACAAGGCGACGCTAGCGAACGCAACATTTGAGTCAACGCCAAGCAGTGAGTATTCCCCACAAAATACTTTATTCACATTTATAAATAGCAGAACTAATTCATTGTTTGACTACTTGCAGAGTTCAGCAGCGTGCCGGAGCACCAGCAAGCCTCCACTAGCTCCTCGCATACTGTTGCCACTTTGGCGGACATTGCCGAGAGCAGCGGTAAGTGTGTTCAAATACTATATGTGGCTCACAATTATGAGCATCGAAATGTCATGGTAGAAACGTGTGTGAGCTTTGTGAGTTATTTAAGTTTAATCTTTGATCTAGAGGAACTCGTGATTCATTAGATTAGATTTTCAATAAGTTATGTTCTAAGTGTCTAAGAAACTCCAAAATGTCGCTTAAACAAACTTGGAGAGTGTTAAAACTAATTATAAATAAGATAATATAACAGTTTGGCTGAAAAGTTCAAATTACACAGATGTCGCTCTAGTATTAAATCCATATGAATGGAGCTCTTACTTTGTGAGATAGAGGGAATTTGGAGTGAAACAACTTTTGTTAGTTTGCAGACAATGCACCGTGTCATAAATCAATGAAAACGATAGCAAAATTGCATGGATTGGACTTCGTGTTCTCGTATTCTCCAGACCTGACGCCCCCAACAACTTTTCCCCGTTCTCAAATCTCAAGAAAATACTCACTGAAACTAAATTCAGCACCGATAAAACTGGCGAAAGATCGACAAAAGTGAGGCTTATTCAGGCCAAAAGCAAGTCGGTCTATGACAAGTAAAAAAGTTCTAGTGTCCGACATGGAGTGCCCGACTAGGAGATACCCGGAACACTAGCCGATCTGGCCGATAACTATACTTCAAAGTTTGTAAACAAATAAAAGAAAAGAAAAAAAACCTTCTACATCGCCAGTCATCAAACACACAATTTCTCTTTAACGCTCATCAGCAACATGAACATTTAAACGAAAATAGTTATTTGAAACAAACTCGATCTACCTGTGCTATATAGGGACCTACAAAACAAATTTCAAGTCTGTAGCTCTTATAAGTTCTAAGATAGACGCGTTTATACATAAGGACTGACGGACGGACAGAGCTAAATCGACTCAGCTTGTTGTCCTGATCAATAATATATATACTTTATAGGGTCTGTCCTGCCTTCCTCTGGATCTTACATACATTTATATAAAACCATTATAACTTGATTTCTCATTTTCAATGGGCTAATGGTCTAAAAATGGTATTGAAAATTGAGAATCGCAGGCAACTATAGCAAATAAGATCAAATTTGAATAAAAAACATTATTTTCTGTATTGGCCTACGATCTTTTCAGCCCAACAGTTGCAGAATCTTTTCTGCTTTCACTCCATATTAAATGTTCAGTAAGAAAATATATATATATATATATAATCAACTAGCATTGCATATAGTGTCTTACCGAGTTTACCTAGTAGATTTTGAGAAACAAATGCTTCCATTTTCCATCTCTACTTCTACAGCTTCACTTAGCTATTTTTTTTATTATTTATTTTTATTCCTATTCTTATATTATTCTTCTTGTATTATTTTCTTATATTTCTGCAAAATTGTTTATTATTGTGAATGAAATTTTAGTTTGTTTATTGTTTGGCAATTGTTGTGATGAAGTTCAAATTTATGCTTGTAGCCGCGGCGATTGTGGACGCCGCAACAATGTCGGCGAATGTGGTGCGTCGATATAAGCCGCTCTCGTCCAGCTCATTTGACGAGGGTAAGCCCGTGCGACGCATCTCGTATCTGCGCGCCACCAACAACGAGACGGAATATCACGCAGAGCCGACAGCGGATGGAGCTGCTGCCAGTGCTACGGCTGCTGCTGTTGTTGCGGCAGCAGCTGCGGCAGCTGCTGCAGCGTCTGTCGTTGATCCACACAAGACGAAGGCTTTGGTGGAGGAGCATCCAGATCCGACGTATGATGTGATCGGCAACACTGGCGCCGGTCATGAGTTCATCGAGACACCCAACGGCCTGGAGGATGTGCGTCTAAGCACACATGGCAATCGTCGTGCCTCGATCAACAGCGACATGCGCAGCAGGTGAGTCTCTCTGGCGATGAGCTAAGCAATAGAGCCACATCTTCTAATTACAACTTTGTACAGCATTCACATCGATGCCGAACTGAACGGCAAGTATGTGCCCAATGAGCTGGAAGCCTTTGAAACGGAGATTGAGATCAAATCCTCCTGCATCAATGGCAAGGTATGTAGTCAAGGACAAATTTTACGAGAGAGAGATTAATAACATTCAATTAATTGCTTTTTCTCTTTGTAGCGCATGTCTGAGTATCGTTCCTGGCGTCAGGTTAAACTAGAGATCAAAGGAGATCTTTTGCGCATTTACTCTGGACGCCATAGCAAGTCGGAGCATAATGTAAGTGGGTCTTCCTTACTAAGGACTCCGATATCTCTCCCTCTTTTTCATGAATATGCGTTGCTAATGCAATTTATCTTTTATTATCTGGCAGGTGATAGAGCTTGATATTAGAAATTTTAAATTCTTTGACGAGTCGTTGGACAAAAAGAAGTTTTTGATACGCATGCAGTCCAAGCCGAGCGCCAGCGGCGCCCACTTGGCCACATTGGGCAATGAGCTCAATTTGGATGATGCGCACGATAAGTTGACGTCGTCGGGCAGCAGCAGCGCCGCTGAGCCGCAAACACCGGCATCAACGGCTCCATCCTGCGGTCCCTACACCGAAATTCTCTTCAAGACCAAAAGCAGCAACGAGATGAAGCGTCTCTTTGGCTTGCTGCAGTGGAAGGACAGTCTGAACTATGATGATATTGTAAGTTGTATATGATGCAAAAATCTTTAGATATTGATTAATTTTCTTGTGTTTTTCATAGGAGCAGCCGGCGGGTAAGCAGCTGGCGGAACCACAGAAAACCGCAGCCACATCCAGTTATCTGGACGATGTAGCTGGCGCTGCGGACAGCTCTCCGTTGAGCTCACACTCGAGTGGCGCCTTGATGGAAGGACCTGTGGCGGCGACAATTGCAGCAGCTGCCGTTACCAATGACGCCATATCGCCCGTGATGAAGCTGCGTAAGCCCTCGTCCCACAAGAATGTACCAGAGAAGGATTTGGGTTCGCCAAAATCGAAGAACTGGAAAGACTTGCTATTTCGACGAGGCGGCGGCAGTGGCGGCGGCGTATCCCATGCAGACTTGGCCTCACCCTCGGGCTGTGCCAACAAGACAGGTGGCTCGATTGGGCTGCCTTTGCGCGCCTGTCCCATGTCCAAAACCAATGCATACGTACCCCATCTGGTGGAGGTCTGCACCAATATTGTGGAAACCAAAGGTCTGAGCGTGGTCGGTATCTATCGCATACCCGGCAACAAAGCAGCTATCTCCGAGTTGTCGGAGTTGGTAAACACAAAAGAATTTCAATTCGAGAGCTGCGCCACCGATGTCCGATGGGAGGATGTCAATGTGGTTAGTAGCTTGTTGAAGCTATTCATACGCAGTTTGCCGGACGCTCTGATGCCCGCCAGTTTCTACATTAACTTCATTGAGGCGGACAAGAAGATAGGCATGGAACGGATTGTGCTGCTCAAGGATATTGTGGAGCTGTTGCCGCGACATCCCTACGAAACAATGAAACATCTGATCAGACATCTGTGTCGCGTCAGCGACAACTGCGAGGTGAATCGCATGGAACCGAAGAATCTGGCCATTATCTTTGGCCCATCTATAATTCGTACACCGAACGACACACTGGAAACGGCTGTCAAGGACATGAAGCATCAGTGTCGCATTGTCGAGCTGCTTGTCACGCAGGTAAGTTTAGAGTTTCCCATCTGCTGCTGCAGCTTAAGTCACTTAATGTTTTCCTATCTCTCTTACAGTACGAGTTTTTCTTTGAGGGCGGCAGCCTGCCAGATTTGGCGGATCTGACCGGCGGTGCGGCGGCGCCGAGCCCAGCACAACCACAGCAGACGCAGGAGGATCAAACGAGCATGTTGCTGCACAACCTGTCCAAGATTGAACGCATCACAGAGCGTGAGACGCGCTCCTCACGTTTCATTCCGCAGCTGCGTAGACGAACCCATGGCAAGCGCAGCGCCGTTAGCTCGGATACGTACTCCGGCGAAAGCGTTCTGGTAAGCGGCAGTAGCCAAGCTCAGCACAATTCCCACTGCACCACAACCACAAACACCACCACAACCACCACCAATACCAACACCAATACCACCACCAATACCACCATCCGCACCACCAACCAAAGACGAATGCAGCGCAAGGCTGTGCAAAGCATATGCGATTTTGGCCTAATCCTGCCCGCTGTTCACTTTCAGTCGCTGGACTACGCCAAGGTATCAGCGAGCAGCACGACCAGCACTAGCAGCAGCTCCACGCTGCATAGCAGCAAGACCAGCACCACCAGTAAGCTGCTCAGCTCGGCCATGGGCTCGTCCGCCTTCACAACATCGTCGAACACAACAACTAAGGCTGCTGCAGCGACCACCAAGAAGCGCAGCACTGGCGGCTTCCTCTCCAGCGCCAGTTCGCGCAGCGCTCAAACACGCAAAGCCAGCCTCGACGAGAAGGACTTGGCCAGCGTAGACTCAGCTGGCAGCATTGGCAAGCATGATCAACAGCAACGGAGCAGCGTTGACATTTCCATACAGCTCACCGACGATGATTCGAGCAGCCGCCTAAGCGATACGGGTAAGTGCAAGTTCTTGGAGGCATGCCCCAAAAGATTCAGTACAGTAATTAACCACTGTCAATGGTCAGGTTCCATGTCGCTGACCACCATCACGGACACACTGGACAGCAAGCTGCGCAACTTGCGCAGCGGCTCGGAATCCAATGATGAGAACGGTTCGCCAGAGTTTCCAAAAAATCGACGACACACGCTCGGCCAGCCGCTGCACTTGCACTCCGAAAACATTCCCTATGCGGACGAGTCGCCGGAGCGACTGTTCCACAACTTTTGCCCACTGGACGCACCACACTCGCTGCTGCTGAGCCGCTCGTGCACGGCCACCAACACTCTGGGCGAGGCCAAAGACGACAAGCATCTGCAGCTGATGCTGAAGTCAACGGTAGCTCCGCTACCGGCCAGCTTGCTGAAGGCCGCACATAAGTTGCAGCATTCGGCCACAGCGCCCATACATCAGGGCAGCTCAACGGCGCCGGCTAGTGGCGCCGCCACACCCACCGCTGGCACTGGCTCAAGCAGCGCCTCAACGCCACTAGCTGGCACGCCCAGCTCGCAGACGGCCAGCACCGTGCAACGCAATTCGTGTGGCAGCAAGAACTTGCGGTTTAGCAGCTCGCTGGCATACGAGCGGGGCGCCGCCGGCTCCGAAGATGACTCGGAGGGCTCCACCACCAGTGATCCGAAGGAGAAGCTGCTTATGGCCGCACCCTCGCCGTCGTTTTTTCTCGAGCGCTACAATAAAAAGCGGCGCGATCATCGACTCTTTCGCAGCGCCAGCTTCAACTGTCGCAACTACTCGACCCGACACATGAGCAGCAGTAACTCGAGTACGGCAGCTGCTGCGGCGGCCGCCGCCTGCTGCTCGCCCACATCGTCGTCGTCGTCGTGGGCGCATGCCGCTGCTGCGCTGACCAAGGATGAAAAGACTGACATGAATCTGACCAAGAAGAGGCAGATACAGAACAAACAGAATCGTTCAATCAAGCGGCGACACACGGTGGGCGGACCTCACGACTATGCAGCAAATAGCGGTGGCGGCGGCGGCGGTGCGGGCGGTGCTGGTGGTGCTTGTAGTGGTGGTGCTGGCTGTGGCAATGCATCACGTCACGATCTGACTGCTATCAACTACAATCATCACAATCGCCATCACAAGCAGCAGCTCTTGAAATTGGGCAATGCCGGGGCAGGAGCCAATGGCGGTGCGGCTGCTGAAACGACAACCACAACAACAACAACCACCACAGTATTGCGTAGACTGGGCGCCTCGGCGACCAGCGCCAGTGCCAGTGCCAGTGTGAGTGGTGTCACAGACGCCAATGTCGCTCTGCCTGTCTCTGGCGCCAGTTCTTCAAGCAACAACAATAACAACAACAACAATTCGCCACTAAGCGATGGCAGCAATGGCAACAGCACAGCCAGCGGCGGTGGCGTCGGCAGTCCAAGCAGCAACAGCAGCTCGGCAAGCCACAGCAGCAACGGCGTCGGCGGCGGTGGTGGCGGTGGTGGAGGCGCAGCTGGCGGTGATCAAGTCTTGGAGGTGGGCATACGCATCAAGAACATCAACAGGGCGCGCTTCTAAAGGAGAAAGTTGCAGCAGGTGAGTCTCTCAATGAATGAAAACTCGAGAAGAATATTCAGTTAATTTGTATTCATTTCGCTTGCAGCTAAAAGAAGAGAAACGTACAACTCGAATGTGTGAGGGAATATATAGATTTATATATATATGTATATTGGAAAGGATTAGTATTAAAAACGAAGTATATAAAGCACATGGGGAAAGTATTTAAAGGAAAACTGCGGCGAAAGCAAAAACCACCCTACAAAAAACACACAAAAAAAAAAAAAAACTAAAATAAACAAAACCCCCCAGCCCCATACGCACACAAATACACCGAGGGAACAATGGAAAAGCAAAAGTAATGATAATAGAGACAGCGCATCGTATAGAGGGAGATACATATATATATATATTTATATATTTATATATATATGTATAACTATTTTGTAAAACGTATACAATAGTACGGAATATGCTTAACCCATATACACATACAAACGAACATATATTTGTAAAATAATCAAACACACACACATACACACAGACACAATCAGACTTTTACAAACATTTAACGTTCGTAACTTGGGCAACATTTGATAGCCATATATAAAAATACATACATATATATTAATATATATATATATACAGATATACATATACACATTTAAACGTAACCAAACAATGTCGCCTGTCTATAACTTAGAGTGAGACAGAAGTAGAGCTAGTGAAAGAGAGAGAGAGAGAGAGAGAGGCAGGCAGGCAGCTGCTTTGTCTGATTTGCAACATATTTCGACTGTTATGTATGTAGTTTTGTACCTGTACCTGTTCATATCTATGGATAGATTCTAGTGCGTAGATGCAACACATTTAGGTGCCTTAATTGCTTTGCTTTAAAATTTGTCAGTGACATGATTTAGGGAACGCTGCCGACATCGGTGCTCGATTGGCAATTGGCAGACGGCATATATATATGTATATATATATGCGTTGGGTGCTCGCGTGTCATTAGTTTAAGAGTCGACCCTGTTTTGTAATATGTTAACCGTTAGTTAAGTCCAACATCAAGTGGACCTAGCTGAGCCAGCTCAGCTCTCATTGCAGCTGCCTGTTTAGCGCGGAAGCGGAACTTAAGCCACTTAGTTACTGACAGGCGACAAAAAGCAGGTGCACATCAGCTAAATACGCTACAATGTAAACGATTCGTTCAAATGAAACCCTTTGGCAAACAAAATACTAATGTCATATATGTATGTATGTATATCTAATATTTAAACAATACAGCAATAAGTATAGCAGAGCATTATATATACACGGTGGGTGTGTGTGTGTGTCAGCAATGAATGAACGAGAGAGTTTCAAAAGGGCAGAGAAAGCATTAATGTATCCAAAATAATCAACAAACAAACAAACACACACACACACACACACACATGCATACCTAATATACCTATATGAAATACAATATATATACACATAATTGTATATTTAATTTTTTGTATTATTTTAAGTTGAGTTCAACAACAACAACAACACAAAATATACATGCAAATATAATCATTAAGTAAATAGTCTAGAGTTGTATGTAGTTTTATATATACACAAACACACACACGCACACACACATGCACATATGTGTATATATTTATGTATGCATATATATATATAAATATATCCATATTGTATAGTTTTTTATTTTCCTTTTTTCTTTTTTTTTTTTTGTATATATTACTCTTTTTTTTTTTGCTTTATTTGATTGTATTTTATTATTCTGATCTTTTGATTAATTTTTTTCATTTCTTAAATATATTAAATTTATTAATATATATATATACATTTATACAATTTTTTTTTGTAATCCTACTTTTATTTATACATACTATGTTTTGTTATCGCAAAAACTGAAAGAAAAAAAAATTGTTGCAAAATGTTAGAAATCCAAGCGCGTAACGTTGCTATATATATTATATTATATTATATTATATTATATATTATTATATATTATTAATATTTTTATTAGTTTTAGGTAGTTATTTTTAAAATTGTATTTTTTTTTTAAATAAATGTGAACTTATAAAAGCTACAATGACGACACAATAAAAAAAAAAAATCATAAGAGTACTTATAAAGCGAATAACTTAAGAACTTGTTTATATCATTTGAGAACGGGATAACACAGAATCAATCAATCAATCAATGAAAGTGTTATGATGATGATTATCAGCTCACTGTTGATGGTTGGCGAATTTATATTTAAATTGTGTAAAAATCCTAGCCGAAAACTTGTTCCAATTGGCACAAAATTTAGATTTGGTTCAAGTCTTTTCTTTTTTTTTTTCTTTTTAGATATTTTCCAGATTTTCAAAGTTCGAAATATTTGCATATATATTAGATCATTAACTGAGTCTTGCTGAAATTTTTTAATTTTATGGCAAAAATCTAGGCAAAATTGTAGAAATGAATTCAAATACGCGAACTAGTTCGGTTCGATAGAACCAGAAACATTCATGCGAAGATTCATGAATAAAAAGCTTTATTATTTCAGGTTCAAAAGAAAATTCTGCCAAGCCCTTTTTATGCCCTCTTCAAATATTCAAATGATATTTGAAAAATATATTTTTAAAAAAATATTTTATAATAATTATAAAATATTTTAAAATAATTATAAAATATTACAAAAATATTTAAAAACATTAAAAATGAAAACATGGAACTTAAACTAAATGTGAATCTAAAAAAATTCAGATTAACATTTGACGGCGCTGGGAAAACACTTCTTTGACAACAGGTACAGCTATAAAATATGTTTTTTCTTCAACAAAAATTGATTAATGTATATATATTTACAATTTGGACAAAGCTTAATATATGCTAGCTTAACATAGATAAATATATATACCTAAGACTAACTAATATTGACATAAGATAATTACAGAAATTGTTGTTTGGTAATGGTTTAGAGTTTGGCCTGGGGTCCAGTGCCCGAAATTTTGTAGACAAATGCGTGAGCCGCATCGTAATGTGGATTGCAGCTGTGGCGGACACGTTTCAGCCAGGCGCGTATCTTGGGGTACTTAATGCGTACATCATAGTCGGCCATGCCTATAGAGAGAGAGGGTGGGGCAAAGGTCGCATGAGACTATAATCTAATCATATGAAACTCTGTGACTTACGCGTTTGCTCAATCTCACAGGCGGCAAAGATGTCGGCAACTGTGAGCGTAGCTCCGGTCAGGAACTCGCTCTTGGCCAGCCACACCTCCTCGATGATGTCCAGATTGCGCTCCATATGCATGCGCAGCTTCTCGATTTTGTCCTCGCTGGGCGAACGACCCGTCAGCAGCGGATCTAGCCAGATGGTGCGGAAGTACATGGCACAGGTGACGCGCAGCGTAATATGCTGCCATTCGAGGAACTCATCAACGCGAGCCTGTTTGGCAAAATACTTGGGATAGAGTATCTCCGGGATCTCGCCCTTGGCACTGAGGTAGCGCAATATGGCCACGCTTTCCGCTAGCTTATAGCCATTATCGTTAATGCAGGGCACACGCTGGAAACGATTTATATTCTGCTTGAACTCTTCTGTCAGATGTTCACCTAAATTAAAGATTTACATATATGAGTATATATATCTATAGATAGGTAAGTTTATATATATATTAAACCTACCATTACGCAGCGCTACAACACAATCCTCGAACTGCATTCCACTCAAACGGAATATGATGAACAGCGCCCGCGAGGGCTGCGACATCAGATCATAATAGTATTTCAGCGAAGACATCGTCTTACTCTTCAGCTTCGTGACCTGCCGCTGAACAACTGCAAAGATATAAAGCGACAATGGATGTGAGTTGCATAAACAAATTAAAGTAAATCTAACACTAAACCCAATCTTGAACGCCTCCTCAATGCCCCACCTTTGCGCCGGTTCAAAGATCACTTTTCATGCTACGCACCTGCGATCACTCCAGAGCCAATAACAACTCAACAGATTAGCCCAGAGTGAGAGACTGACTACCCAGACACAACCAGCTGGCGGCAATCACTTAGGGTTACTGAACCACTCGACGAGAGCGAGCGAACGAAAGCTTTCGCTGTGCGCTGCAGCTTTTGGTGTGGCAAAGCTCTGAGAGCGCTTATCGTGAAGCTTTTAAGTGGCCCCGTTGCGAGTCGCAAAGTGCGCCTAGATAGATATTCGCTTGCTTATAATTTTTTTGTGATAATAAATTTACTCTGTTTTTGCATACTCTGTTTAGCAATTGACTTAAGTGCATATTAGCTCTAGTACATACAGCGTTGATAGAAATTTGAAGTTTTTAACTAGAATTTAATACCATTTATTTAGGATTTTTTAAAAGCTTTTCGTATATCTTTATACAACTAGTTTTCATTTTTCTTGTTTGAACTTTTCTTTAGCATAAGTTTAATTTAGTCTTAATGAAGGTATATATGAAATTTAGACAGATGTAAATAATGTATTTTAGCCTTTTTAAATATATTAATATATACATATATAAACTTCTCTTTAAAAGCGTATTAAAAAGGCTAAAATACATTATTTACATCTGTCTAAATTCTATATATACTATATATACATATATATATTTTGAGCAAATTTATGAATATTTAAATTTATTTTTGTTGTATTTAGCTGAGAAAATGTATGTAAATTTATTTTTAAATTTATTTATAATAAAAATTAATTTAAATATTTAAGACTTTGCTCAAAAAATGCAATGTTTCTTTAGCACAGACAAAGTAGGAAAATTGATTTAAAAATTGATTTATAGTAGAAATAGCTTTAAGTAATCAAAGATTTGCTCCAAAATTGCAATATTTCTTTCGCTGAGAAAATGTATATAAATTTATATAATATATTTATAATACAAATAAATTTAAATATTTAAATCTTTGCTCAAAAAAGAGCAATGTTTCTTTAGCACGGAAAATGTTTGTTAATTTATTTATAAATTTATTTATAATAAAAATGAATTTAAGTCATTAAAGCTTTGCTCCAAAATTGCAATATTTCTTTCACTGAGAAAATGTATATAAATTTATTTAGAAATTTATTTATAATAAAATTTTATTTAAATATTTAAAGCTTTGCTCGAAAAATGCAATTTTTGTTTAGCACAGAAAATGTATGAAAATTTATTTACAAATGTATTTATAATAAAAATAAATTTAAGTAATAAAAACTTTGCTCAAAAATTGCAATATTTCTTTAGAACCGAACTTGTTTGAAACGGGTATTAAAATTCTTTCTCTTTTTTTTTTTTAACTATTTTCTGTTAACTGATGTATTATTAAATGATGTAATTAAGGCAAAAAATCTTTAAATATATATATATATATATATATATATATATATATTTGTATATATTTTTATAATATATATTATTTATTATATTATATTTTCACTGCACTTTTACTGACTGTCAAAGAGGCTCATCATATAGAAATATATATATTTATTTATATTTATATGCTCTTGCAGCCGCTTGTCTTTAGCTTCAATATCCATAAGATACTAAGCACTTGCCTAGTAGAAGCAAATTGACCCTAGTTCCACAGATAAATGTTGTTACGCCATATAGTTCTTTATATATATATATTCTTTTTATCAGAGCTGATTGCTTTTGTGCATAAATGACGAAATTTCAAAGAGCTTTGAACTAGTTTAAATAGAGCTGTGAATGCTCAGTCGGTTTACTCAGCTTAAGGCTAAATTTTCTATATTTTTATATTTTTTCGCTAAATTCCGTTTCGATTTGCAAGCACATTTTATATAATAAACTCACTTCCGACGTTTTGGCCTTCTATGTTTGGCAGATTTGGTGCATCCTGTCCATTGCAGAGACCCACCAAGCTGGCCAGGTGCGACGACATGTTATGAACGGGCTAAGAATTGAATAGTCTCTGAATCGTTTGCACAGTTTTACTATATATATTTATATATATCATATATATAAAGAGAGAGAATTCATTAATACAAATCTTTGACAAATAAACAAAAGCACTTACCTTTTGTATAAGTTTTGTATGGGTTAGCTAACCGGGTGCTAAGATAACGGCGTAAACAATTACGGACGGACCATTGGCAACCGTATAAATAGCATATTTGTGCTTATCATTGGGGCTGCATGCGGCTGATTATGTGGAATGTGCATATAGAGATTATTGTAGCTGTGCGCATTCAGTTGCTGGATCATCTGATAGATTTCGCAGGGTTATATATGTTTATATATATTTATATATATGCTCTGCTTGCGCTGATTAAGAACAACTCAACTTTTTATTATCGCTCTTGAAAGCGATTAAAAAATGAAAATTTCGATTATGACCTTCATTCATTTGGGTATATGTTGAGCTAAGCTAAGATAGCTATGCAAATTGATAGTATAAAAGAGCAAAAGATAAAACTATGAACTTATAAAGCACATGAGACTTAGTCTATATATACTTATTCATTCAGTTGGAGTCATTAGCAGAAAAGTTGAGTTTTCTCATTATTCAAACAAATCTAACTAATTGTCGAAGTATAGTTTGGGAACAAAACTTATTCCAATGAAAGCTGAAGTTATGCCTTAGCAATTGACAGCTAGCTACAGGGTATATGCTAGTCGTTCAGTATTCAGCTGGCCATTTACGTTTACTTTTGACTTTCGCATTGTTTGCCTTATGTTGTGTCAAGTATCTGTAAGTAAATCAAATTGATTTGCTCTAAATAGCTGAGTTATATCAAGTGATTGATATAGATATAGATATAGATATAGATATAGATATAGATATAGATATAGTTATATTGATATAGATATAGATATATATATACAGATTTACTTACATATAGTCTCTTATATAACATATCTACACTTACAATACACTTAAATATATACAAACTCAAACTCAGTATAACTTTTCACTGATTGTTTCTCTCCTCTTAATGCTCATTTTTTTGAGTTTTTTTCATTTCTCATTTGCAAACATACTTGGGCCACGCCCTCACTGCGCCCCAGCGCCAACAATGTTCTGGAATATCAACGCCATTTTTATATTTTCCAACTCGAAACATGAAAGCTGCTGTCAGGAGATACACACACACACCACAGGCTGAATGCTAAGAGAGAAAAAAAATCAATAAAAATGAGAAAAATATTTTGACTTTGTCTTGACAATATATGTAGATATTTGTGTATGTGTGTGTGCATATATGTTTCTATATATAATTATTAATTTTTATACTCATTTGGACAAACTTCAGAAATTTCATAAATGACTTCCTTGCTCAAGCTATCATGCATCTCCCTCCCTCTCTTTGCTATCTCACTCACATCTGTTTGCTGTGTGTCAGAGGCTGTCTCCTTCTAGCTCATAGATGGCAGCTAAGGAAGTAAGATAAGATAAAGCTAAGAACTGTTTTTAGATATTTAAATTATATATTTTTCGTTATTAGTTTTTGGTTTCTGGTAAATCAAGAAAACAACTTGCATTTGATGTACACTTTTTTATTTTTGAAAGAAAGTTTCGAAATACATATCCAACATATAGTACAACATATAGTACAGACTTAGTTATAGATATACATATAAATATATATATATATATAGGTGAGCGGGTCAATCGAAATGTATAAAACGACAAAACGTTGCCGCTAGAAGATAAACTTAGTTCAGTCAACAATTGATGATATTTAGTTGACTTGATTTTGATTTTGAATTTGATTTTAAATTTGAATTTTTGAGTTTGAGTTTTCAGCAAGCACATTTACGGTATCATTAACTGATTTCGATTTCAGACGCGGTATACATATAGAAGTTTTAAAAGTTTTTGGACTTATTATTAGATGATTGTTTTTTATATTTTTGTTTTTTTTTTTGTTGTCTTTTGCTGGGAAGTTCAGGTTTCAGGTTGGTGTACGGAGACATACATATTTATTGAATTCGATTACAATATTTGTTTCTTTTCCTTTACATGGAGACATATACATTTGTACACATATAGTATGTTAAATATATATATATATATATAGATATATTTTTTATTTTTTAATATGTTTTTAAATATATTTATATAATTTTGTTCCATATATAGTTGTTTTGATATTTGTTTTGTATTAATTGCACTCTAATTCACTACATTCATTGAATAATTGTTCATTTTAGAGATAGTTTCAAGTTGAAAAGTTTGAAAAAAAAAATTATTTATTCAATATTTATTATTATTTTTTTAGTTTTAATTTTTATTTTAATTTTTAATATTTTTTTTTATTTTTGCCTTTTTTCTAACTTTAGCTACGATATTCAATTTGAAATGCTGATTTCTTTTGATACAGTTCGGATCAGAGTTACTTTATATAGTCTTAACATTTTCGGCCCCTTTTTCTTGATTTAATGGAGATATGGGTATAGCAATACCAAACATTTACATCAAATATATATATGTATATATGTGTGTGTGTATATATAATAACAGTCACAGTTTACAGTTTACAGTTTACAGTTAGAGTAAAAGTTTAGTTTTTGGGGTTACATCTAAGTTTATATATAGTATGTGGGGCACCTTGGTACCTTGTGGGAGAATCTGCGGTTTTTGGCAAAAACATTCATAGATTAAGCTTCTACAACTACTATGTAAATATATACTTTATATAACATACATACATATATATTTTTCTTTGGTTATTTATCGAGCAATTTGGGATTTACTTGTTCTCAATAATCATCTGCAGCTGTAGAACCAAGCTCCGTGCCAACTGTAGCACTGCCTGGGCATTGTGACGTTCGGCCATTTCTGCAAGGCATCAGTCAATAAATAATTATATATTAAATTAAAATCAACTCAAATCTTACCATTAAAGAACTTGATGACATCTGTAAAGTCCATGCTGTTGGATAAAATGATGTCGCGATAGGTTTCGAGCAGGGCCAGGGCCAGGAAGAGCACAAAATGCCCGGAGGCAATGTGCTTGGCCGCCCAGATGACCTCCCAGGTGGCAAAGACATCGTCATAGATGAGTTCGCGCTTGAAGTCCAAGAGGAACCAGCGATAGCAGAAATAGAAGTGTGTATAGTCACCATTCGAGTCCATAAGGTCGTACATCTCCGAGTCCAGTATTTGTATGAGCGAGCTAGCGAGAGAGAGAGGGAGAGAGAAAGCAATCAAGATAAGAGACAGCTAGAGGGGAGAGCATAGATAAAGAGAGAGAGAGATAGCTACCGCATATTGGCGAAATGCATGTCCATGGCACCACCGCTGGGAAAGTTATCGATCATGCGCTCCATCAACTTGCAGAAGCAGCTGTAGCTGAGCGATTCATCGTCGAAGATGACCAGCAATGGAGCGACCAGATCGCACATGCCCTGCATGTAGCCCACATCCAGATGCTCCCACACATACGTGGATATCACGTTGCGTAGCTTGTCCAGATTCTCGCTGGCAAAGTACCAATAGTTGCGATCGCAACGCTGCACATCCTTCTCGATCCGATGCAGATTTAGACCAAATGATTCCAGTAATTCGCTCTGTCAATGGAGAAATATAAGATATTTATGAATGTGAATAAAGTCATTTGGGCACTTACGCTATAGACACCACCATTGGAGCTGGCTGGTGAGGCGCAGGCTGATTTCGGCTGCTGTAGTGCATCCAGATTGGGCGCATTGGCGCTAGAGGCTTCCAATTGCTCGCTTAGCGGCGGCATCTGGCTGCTGTTGCTGCTGGTGCTGGTAGCCTTGGGACTGCGCTCCCAGTTGCCAATGTCGACGGAAGCATTTGTAATGATAACAGCGGCGGTCTGCTGTGGCTTGGCAGCCTCCTCGTCGTCGGGCAGCTGTGCCTGCAGATCATCGGCGCTGAGATACTCCGGACTGAGCACGCTGCATGTTTCGCCTGGCTGCGGTGCACCACCAACGGTCTCATACGACGAAGTCGTTGAGGTCGAGCAGCTCGGCTCCATGTCAATTGATTTGGCTGCAATCTTTGTGTCCGCTGTCACTTGTTGATTATCCTCTTGCTGTTTCTTCTTATCGTCCTGCTGCTTCTCGTCGTCGTCATCGAGATCATCCAGGTTCTCGTCAACGTGGCCAGAATCGGTGCTAGTTTTCATGGCTCGTGGAATGGGCTTGACGCTGAGGTGCGTGGCACTGATGCTCACCGTCTCCTGGGTCAGCTGCTGCCGTTGCTCGTCGTCAAATTCAAGATCTCCCGGATCAGATATATCCGAAATGTCTTCGAATACCTCGTTCTCCAACTCGCCGCCAGCTTCTAGATCGGCGGCGCGCACGGTGCGCTCATTGCCGCTATTACTGCCCGAGCTGAGCTTAGCCACGGCCCTGGCCGTCTTTTCCTTTTCGCGCTGCTGCACAATGGCATCCACGGCCAGCCACTCGCTCATGGTGGTTTCATAGTAATGCTTGCAGGTGTCGTCCTGCTTGGTGCGCTCCTCCTCAGTGGTGCCAAAGGCATAGTGGCCGAGCAAGTAGGGCCAGACCTCCTTGCGCAGTTCCGGCTTCACGCCTCCAAAATAGATCAGGCGATAGAACTCGGTGGAGTCCTGCAGCGACCCTTCCGCATTGAGCAGGTCCCAGCGCTCCTTAGTCAAACCCTCCTCGTCGGCTTTCACTATTGGCAGATGGAAAAGAGAATAATAGAGTTCAAGAATCTTAAGTCCTTCGGGGCACTCACTCTCTGGTGTGATGCGTCCGTGAACCAGACCCGATAGATGTGTCCTCACGGTCGATAGGTGTCGACAGTATGCCAGCCAGCCATAAAAGGCGCGCGAAATGATCTGACGACGCATCGTGGAGCAGACCATCTCGATGCTGGTGTTCTGATTGTGCTGCTGTAGCAACGGCGACTCCGTGGGATACTGGTCAATGGATAGGCTCTTGTTGGAGCAGTCGCTGCTGCCAGTTGTGGAGCAGCTGCTCAATTGAGCGCGCTTCGGCGTGCTGCGTACAAAGTCCAGTATGGAATGCGTAGCAGCTGAAGAAAGTGGATGAAGATTGGGATATGATTATAAAGGAAATAGAGGATCTCGAGCTTCAGACCTACCAAACTCTTCATGGCGACTCTTGCTAACAATGCGAAAGACATAATCAATGGGCGTCTCGTCCACCGACTCCATGACCGATGGCAAGATGCGCCGGCGCATGCTCTTGGGCCACATAATCATTTTGCCAATGCCGCGCTGCGACCAGAGCGGCGGATCGAGCTGGCCATGGGGCAGCAGGCCCGTTTCCAAGCAGCTGAGAAACTGTTGCATGTGTCCGCCTTCCGGGAAATGTATGGGCGGCCGCTGTACACCGTCCTGGCCAACCAGAATAATGGTGCCGCCGCTGTCCTCGCCGCGACTCTGATGACAGTGCACATAGACGATTTCATCCACATTGATGTTGATGGCATGGCCCCAGAATGCCTCCTTGTCGATCTCCTCCCCGTCGGTGTCATTGTAGCCGTTCATCAGCTGATTCGGCGTCCATTTGATGATCAAGTTTTGGATGCTTTGATGCAGGCTCATGTAGCCAGGCAACAGCTCCTCCACATCCTTCGGCTGGACATGCACATTATTCTTGCCATAGAGCAGCGTGCCCTTGGCATTCTGATGCAATGACTCCACATAGTCCTTGGCCACGGTGGCGGAAGCAATCGACTTGAACTGGCTGCTGGCCTCATCCGTGCTGGTGTTTAAGCTGCGCTTAAAATTGATAATCGCCGGACGCGAGCAGGTGGACGAGGAGCGACGACAGCTGATCCGATGACGTTGCAACTGAGTAGAAATTTGATTGGGATGCTATAGGAGATTCAAAATGGAAATATTAATGCTTACCAGCTCGTCGGCATGCGGATCGGTCCAATAGTGATCAGCTGTTTTGGCACGCGTAAAGTCTAGAGCACACGGACCCACCAGCAGCGAGCTGAGTATGGAGCCATAGTCCGCGTCGGCAACCAGAGAGTCGCGATCGTAATAATGCTGAGCATTGCTCACCAGATACTCGATGATCTTGGTCAGGCGTTTCTCATACAGGGCCAAGCGTATCCAGAGATATCTGTAAAGGAAAGAGAGAGAGAGAGAGAGAGAGGGAGAGAGAGAGATTGAATGACAGAAAGAGAGAGAGAGAGAGTTGCCACTGTTACTCACTTCATGGTGACCAAAGACATGCTGGTGCTGGCGCTGACAGACACCGATGCCGCTACAGATGCCGATGTCGAACCGGAAGCTGTTGATGTTGTTGCATTGTTGGTCGACATGGAGTTGCTGCTGCTCTTCTTGAGCATCGGTGGTCGATTGAAGCTGTCGCTGCTCGAGGATGAGCGCTTGTTGGGATCGCTAGCTTCAATGTCCTGAACGAGCTTGCTAATGTGCTCCGCCTCGGCACAGGTTTTGGCTATCTTGTGCAGCAGCGCTGTGGTCGACGAGGTCTTGAAGAGGCCGAGCGCCCGACGTCGCAGTCCCTGGCTGAGGCAGGCCTCAACAGCGGCGCAGAGCGATGTCACCGAGCTGCTATCCTCGTGCACGTACTTCTTGGTGACAGCCTCCTCCATTAGCTGTTTGACCTCCTTCTTAACGCTCGCAATGAGCCGCTCCTTAAAGTCCATGCCATCTGTAAATGCCAGCAGGACAAAAGAGTCAACATTAGCGCTCGACGACCAACTGTGCAAGCCACGCGAATCTCATAAAAGTAAACCCCGCGGGGCCTTAAAGCGAAATCACAGCCATGACGCCCGTAGCCACACGCCCCATCCGCCATCCGCCAGCTCCCTGTCGACCGATGTCGCTATTACGCTGTGAAACTCAATATGCTCAACATGTGTTGACGGCGCTGGCCGTGGCCAGCGAACGTCACCCAAAACGCCCAACATTAAATTAATACAGACGACCCGTGCGCCCAGCCGCTGGGCAGACTACGGCCACACCTTACGCCTGGCCATGCCATGCCTGGCCATGCTATGCCATGCTTTGCCATGGCCGGCAGCCATCCAATGGCCGGCAAATGCTAATGGCATTTGCACTCAAAATTCATGATGACTTCCGGCTACGGTAACGTATAATTTAATTTTCATTAATTGCTTTCCATTTTCTCCACCCTCCACTGCCCATGCCTACTCCCCTACGCCAATGGTCCAACGCCCACACCCACTTCAGGCCAAAGTACCAACTGCAAATGTCAAACCAATCTGTCTAAAGTTACTCAAACTTATTGTGTATGCAGTTGGTTTACGCAAAAGGCCAAAGTTTATTAGTTGCAGAAAAACAAAATTTCCAAATCTGACAGAGAAAATATTTTCAAATTCACGGAAACACGTAGAAAAGTTCTCTAATTAGCAGAGTGTGTCGAGTTGACAGTGGGTGATACCAGGAAATTTCAGTTGCACTAGCGTTTCTATAACAACAACTTAAACTTTTTCTGCAATTAATTGCAGGTTTAGCATGACAAAAGTCTTCCTGAGTACTAAATTCTGTTGGTTTTGCGGAATTTTATGAGTTTAAATTCAGTTCATGGCAGAGGAAAAGAAGTTTTTATTGAGGAATTTAGTACTTATATATTTTATATGATAGAGTTTATTTAGAATAAGTATATCTGGCATTTTAAAAGACCAAGTATTCTTGTTAAATATTTTAAAATGATATATCAAATCATATTTGATAGATTTATATTCATTTGCCTGAAGTCTTTCTATGATTAAATCTAATGAAAAAAAAAAAATAAAAAAAATAAATATATATATATATATATATATATATATATATATATATATATATATATATATATATATATATATATAAAATTTATTAATATTCAAAACAGAATATACATAAATCGAAAAATTGCTTTTAAAAATATATTTAAAATTTATTAATATTAAAAAAATATATAAAAATATATATAAATCGAAAAATAGATAAAAAAAAAAAAATTTTTTTAAATATAAAATTTATTAATGCTTAAAAAAGAATATCGAAGTAGAATTCGAAAAAAAATCAAAAAATTATGTTTAAAATTTATTAATATTCAAAAATATATAAATCGAAAAATATATCTTAAAAATATATATATATAAAATTTATTAATATTCATAATATATGTATATATATACATAAATCGAAAAATAATTATAAAAAAAATACATAAAATTTATTAATATTTAATATATATAAAAAATAATATAAATAAAATATATGCAAAAAAAAAATATAATATAATATAATAAATAAAAAAAAATAATATTAAAAATTAAAAATTTTTTATAAATTTAAAAAAAAAATTAATAAATATATTAAATTTTTTTTTAATATTAGATTTTTTCATTTATATATTTTTCTTAAATATTACTTCATTTTATATATTTTTTTATATATATATATTATTAATATAATTTTTTTAGATATTAATAAATTTTATATATATTTTTTATTAATTTTTCCTTTTCCCATTCCTCTTTGAATAATTATTAGATTTGAACATATGACAAAATTATTTCAGATTACTTTCATTACTTCTGGCCACACACACTGAAACGTGTCTGAACAGGTGCCGCCGTAAAGGTAAATAACGCACACAAAACATATATAATACTTCCGTGCCTCCTTGCCAACTGTAAACGTTGTGCTTAATGAATTATGCCCGCGGCACGAATGTTAAATGAAATCGCACATGGCTTAAGCAAAAATCGGAGGCGACATAAATGTGGCGTGTGGCATGTGGCATGCGGTGAGTGCGGCAGTTGTGTTGCGAGTCTCTGATTAAATCGTTGCATACATTTGCTAAACGATTTTTACACAATGCAGGCGGCTTGCAACTGCCGCAAGTCGAGGCGCAGCGATATTAAAGCTGTGTGTCTGGGGCTGGGGCCAAACGTGTGCCGGGTCACAGCTGTTCGCGTCGCCAATGTGGGGACACAGGGGGAGGGCAGACACAGCTGGGCACTGTGGCTTTTATGTGTGTCGGTCTGGCGACAATACGCTGTCTGGCAGCCAGGCGGCAATGGCCAGCAGACAGGAGGACTAGGCAGGGCCAGCATGGCCAGCATGGCCAACATCGGCCAACATCGGCCACATGCTGAAATGAAATGCGTACACGGCTGCCACGAGTACAACATGCCCGCTAACTGGCTGGCGTCATACGCCATAAAAGAAACAACGAGAAAGGGGGGGAATGGGGGAGTGGGGGGGGGAGTGGTGAGTGAGCGGCGTCACTAAGGTGGTTAGGTGTTTGTACTTGGGTAGCGTAATTGCTGCTCCTTTGTTGCACCATCCACATTTGCAACACTTTTCCATTGCACTTAATTAGTATTTAAGTGTTATTTACAGCGGTCAGAGGCAACAGCAACAGGAACTCAAACTGACAACAGTTTCATGGTATAAACTTTTAATAAACTCATTTTTATTAAAAGCAAGACATAACACACACACACACACATACACACTCGGTCACACAAACACAAACACACACATTGACATAAAATGTTGGAGAAATGTAAACACGAGTGCAAAGATCAACTTTTTGCTACACTTTGCAGCGCTTGTATTTGCTTTGCCCTCATGTATGCCAGAGTACTATAAATTAGTGGAAGTATATGCGTTGCTAAGTAAAAGACTTTGAGCTGGCATAGAATGAATAGATATGATATATGAAATACATATAAATTCTATAGTCAACTATAGCCAACTCGACAAGCGTGTCTGTTTCTATGCTAAAAAGTTTCTTAGTTTTAGAGTTTGTCTTTCAGGCAGTAGCTCTCTTAGCTTACGGCTTATGTCTAATGCTTTTAATTAAAGTCAAAATTTGTTAGCCAAGTTAGCAACTAACTCTCTCATATACATAAATGTCATAAAATCAGCGAAAAACTAAACTTTTGCAGTTTTGTAGCTACAGAAACTATAATCATCTCTATTATTAAAACTCTCTCTCTGCTATCAAAACTATTTATCTATTATTTATCTCTATCATTTTGTCTTTATAAATCTCTCTTACTATTTTTTCTTTAATTGAGAAATAAATTTATTACATTCTGTTATTATTTCTCTTTTTTTCAATTTATTAATTTATTCTTGAATACATTTATTTTGCCCCCTCAAAGTAATCTCCTTCAAACGCAATACGTGTTCAAGCATAAACATGTTATTGATGGCCAACTCCTGATGGCCAGTCAAGTGGACTGCAGTGGAGCATGGACGATTTTACGACTATCCCAAACGTCAAAACAATCGAGTATAGAGACATACGAAATAAGCTTAATGGTAATAAACTTAAGTTTTTATATGAGAATTTCAAATTAAAGGCATCGCTCTTCGGAGTGATAAAACAGTTCAGCAAAGATCGTTGTAGCTCACTCAGCTGAGAGCAGCATCGATCGCTCGTCTAACAGGTGCTTCGTGCCACTCTGAGCTTCATCCACTAGTGGAAAGGTACTCAGAGCAAGAGAGCAGTTCAGCGTTGTTATAACAGTGCTATAACTCATACAGCTGAGCTCAGCATAGCTCGCTATAGCTCACTCATAAGAGTACAGCATACACCGCTGTAGCTAGTCCAAGTGGACCTTCATGCCGCTCTGAGTATCACTTACTAGTGGTGAGGTATTCAGAGAAAGAGAGCAGTTCAGCGGAAAGTGTTATAACTCACACATATGAGCTCAGCCTAAGTCGCTTTAGCTTATTCATCAAAGTGCGACATCGATCGCTGCTCTCACTCGTCCAATACTCCCCACCAAAAGCCTTTCAAATCCACTTTCCAGTTCTCGAAGTATTTGAGAATATCATTTTTTTTATACTCATTTAGCTCTTGATTCAATGCCGTCGAAGCGCAGTGGCTTGTCTTCATAGGAGATCTTCCGTTTTGGGCACAAGACAGAGTCACAGAAGATTGGCTCAAGAGAAAACGATGGCTGTGGCAGCATTAGTTTCTTCTTTCGGGCCAAAAATTTGATGCAGATTCGTTGCTTTTTTTTGGAATAGACACAAATCAAAGACAAACCAAAACAGATCCTAGCAAAACAGCAAAAAACAAATGAACTAAACATTTCAAGTGGTCGAACTTGCGGGCACAGGCGAGGCACATGAAAACCAATGTCGAAAACTCAAAATCTAATATGTGAAATTAGCAAAAATTCTAAATTCTTGCTACTTGCTGAACAGACCTCATAAATCTATAGAAATAAATAAGTTGTAAACAAAGTTTATGTAGCCAAAATCTAGCAGCTTCTTCCAAATATTTTCAGCAATCTCTCAATCTTAGCAAATATGAAACCCATAAGAAAACCCTCATAATTCAACATCTCACTCAATATCTCAATCAATATTTCACTCAATATCCCATTCAATATCTAAATCATCATCTCATTCAATATCTCAATCAAAATATCTCATTCAACATCTCACTCAATATCTCAATGAATATCTCATTCAATTTCTCAATCAACATCTCAATCAAAATATCTCATTCAATATCTCAATCAATATCTCATTCAATATCTAACATCATCCAATCATTCATTCCTCTCTATGCAGCAGAGTATTTAATATTCGCCATATGAAATACTTTGGGTCTTTCATGATTTTTTCCTACTTTATTTTCATTTATTGCGCTCGCTTTTTATTTGTTTATCTGGCCGCTGTTTGCGCATGAAATGAATGTAAATAACACATAGTTAATTGTCGGGTAGCTGAATGTCATGTGCACATCTCAATTTTTTTTATTTCATTTTATTTTTTTTGCTTTCCGCTTTTTATGATGACATTTGCACGGCGGCAAATGGAGCGTGCCGCAGCATAGCGCTCTGGGATGAAGAAAATTAAGTGCGTTTTGAAAGAGCAAGGCCAAGACCAAAGGCCAATACCCAATCCCCATGGGCAATACGGGGTACGGCGACGTGGACGGCGATGGGAACGTGGCGTATACGTTATATAGCAAACTTGAGCTAAACGCAAAAAAAAGTTCTCTAAAATTGAGTAGCGAGTGCTGACGGCAGGCTCTTAAGCCTTAAAATCTGTGCATTTCATTGGAAAGTCGAGGCGCCTATCAATTTACCTCGCGGTGCCATCGTAAATTCATTAGGCCACGGCATAAAATGGCAAATTAATGGCTCAAATGGCTCAACCGCATTTCAGCTCCTGCGGCGAGCAATTTAATTGCCGCCCGAACACGAAACGCGCTAAAATTTAAAAATAAACCCGCATATTTTTGCTCTAATGCGCGCTAGCTAAATGCTCTCCTCCGGTTTTCCTTTTTCCTTTCTTTTTTTTTGTTTTTTTTGTTTTTTGTTAACATATATAAATATATCTATCTATCTATATATTTGTGTTCAACAAGGGACTGACGGCTGCTTTTTGGGTTTTATTTTTGGGCTGCTGCGCGCTATCTTTGCAAATGATTTGACCCTTGAATGTCATGACCCGTATCACAGTCTATGCCAGATGCGAACTCAAAATATGTTGCGCTGGGAAAATTCATCATAATCGACAGCTGACAGCAAAATTGTCAGAAACAATGCGTAAAATATATTAAATCTGGCACACAAAAAAAGGATACCAAAATGGAAAAAGGACAAAATGTAACAAAAATCAAAATTGTATCAAATATACATGAAACTAAATACAAAATTTGGAGACTCTAGCTGAAAAGATGTGAGAGATATAATTTAATAACTGAATTTCGATAAGGTCTTAGATCGATAACATTAAAATGGATATAGTTATCGATTTTTTTAAACAAACTTGATCTAGACGTGCTATATAGGGATATATAACAAAATTTCGATGTCTCTAGCTCTTATAGGTTCTGAGACAGACGGACAAATGGACGGACGGACGGATGAACGGACGGACGGACGGACGGACGGACGGACGGACGGACGGACAGACAGACAGACAGACAGGGTTAACCCTACTCAGCTCGACGAGCTGATCAAGAATATATATACTTTATGGGAGCTGCCACGCCTCCTTTTGCCATTTTCAATAGGTTCAGGGTATAAAATAGGAAATCTCAACTTGAACCTTCGAAAAGTTTGCAAAAAGAACAGTAAATATTTAATATATTTATAAGGCGTACTCAATATTTATGATTCTACACGTAAATTCATGACTTAATTCTCTTGTTAAGGTAGTCTATATATATATACTATATATATAATGCATATAGTACTCTGTCGAGGCTAGCTATTTCTATTTAGTGTTATACACAGCCGCAACGACTGTATAACATTATCTGTTTATTTGAGTTTGTTATGTGCCCCGTGAGTTTTATCAAAGTGACAACTATTTTTATAGAATTAAGATAAACTCTTAATTAGGCACAAACTGGCGCAGGCGTGAAACCAAGGCCGCGCTCCGGAATTGTGTGCGGGTCCCGGGTCTCAGGTCCCCGGCTACCGGGGACCGGGACATCTGTTGCTTTCTGTTATTGACATTGTTGTTGTTGTTGTTGTCGTTGTTGTTGTTTGTTGTCGTTGCTGTTTTTATCGCTAATGTTTGTGATATTGTTCATGGCGTACGTTTGGTAAATGAGTTTTTGCTGCCCAATGCTATCACCAGCAGCAGCAACCCGCATGGAAATTACCAACCCACACACGCCAAACGCACGAAGTGTGTGCGCACATTAATTTATATAAAATATGTGTAAATATATACGTATATATATATGTATATATATACATTGTATATTTAACACGCAAACTGCATTAAGATTCAAGCTCCACAGATGAAAGCCCAAGAAATGTTGCCTACTTATTGGGGCAAGTCTTTCGGAATTTTCTGTTGCCTACTTATTTGGGCAAGTATTTTGGTATTTTGTAGTTTGTGCTTTGGCAGCTGTTGTAGCTAAATGTCAGCATTCTGCTGAGCTCACTTTAATTAAATAACTGCTCATCATCGTTATCAACAGCAACAGGAGCAGAAACACCAACAGCAATGGCAACAACACCCCACGCATATTTTGCATTGCAATTTAACTTTGATTTCCATTTCCATTTTCAATTTGCATTTTTCTTTGTTTGCTTGGCTTAATTAGAAATTCTATTCGCTGCTTGTCTCTGGACTTGTCTGTGAGCGCGTGGGCCGGTTGCAATTTCAATTTCATTCAGCATGCTCAGCTCAATATGGCATTTAGATTGAGATTTCAGTTCCAGTTGCCACAGTCGGCTGCATAACACAAGCTGTTTAATCTTTGAGCTTCTGTTATTGTTGTCCAACAAATGCAGTGCAAAGGTCAAAGTGAAATGTGAATTTCTAACAAATTGCCACTCAAATGCATATGAATATGCTTCGTTTCTTTTGTCAAGCGTTTTCACAGGCTCGCATTTCGCATGTTCCGCATACTGGGAACTCGATGCTGTTATATTTTTTTGCCAGCTTGAAGATTCCAGCTTTCAGCTTTCAGCTTTTAGCTCTGGGTCGCATCGGCAAACAGGAGTCGAGGATTATAAATTTTGCTTTGATATGTTCGCCCTGAATGCGAGACTTAAGGTTCCCCTGGCAAAGCCCCCTATATACACACACATACACACACATAGCAGGATTATTTATTGATATCTATTTTCCGTGAAAAATATGTTTTATATAAGTGTCACATGTCACATATGTATATATCTCGATTGACTGCCGCAACGTCAACACACACGCAGCTTAAAAGTTCCTTTCTAGATGCCAGGTTACAGGCTTACCTACCCCCCCATACACATATGTATGTACACACACACACAAGCGAACACATGCTCAACGGAAATTTTGAAAGAAAAACCTAACAAAAATGCTGGCACAAGCATTATGTCATGAGCACACATGCAACATTTTCTTTGTGATGCTTCTGTGATGCCTGCGAACCAACTCTCAACTAAGCTAAGCTCATCTGGCTATCTCTCTGTGTGTGTATATGTGTGTGTATGCGTGAGTGTGTGTATATGTGTATTGTATTGTATTGTCTACTAAGCTGAAGCCCTCACAACAATACCTACGATGAGTTGAGTTGAGTTGAGTACATAAACAAACGCCCACATGCAATTGGCTGCGCGTATTCTTTGCTCAATTATGCTGTCCATTGACTTCTCATTCACAAAAGTTTTACGCACTCAGGATTAAGTCTCGTGCTTAGGTCTTCCTAGTCTTTTCAGCTTATCCTAATGTATGGACTGATATAGCAGAGGCTAATGATTGCTTTGAACTGCATCCCAGCTATGCTGGAGCCAGTTGATAGCTCTGTGTTGCTTTGGGGCTTTATAGATTATATTTCTTGCTTCATCTTCAGTTGAGATGAGAGCTCTGGGCACTTCGGGCACTAGCTGCTCACGGGCTCTGACTGTCTTAGCATCTCCAAAGCGCATTTTAATTTTCACTTTGTAAACAGCGAATAAAAAATACAATTTTAAATATGCAGAAGCCACGCGCTGCCAGAACTTTAATTAACAACAATTTGTGCTCAGCTTTCGCTAGCTTAGCTCAAAATGCAAATTAGAAAATGTAGCTAAACGCTGCCTCAGCAGAAGCAGAAGCTGTTGCTTTAGGTTTTCTTCGATATAATTCTGTATACCAGCGTGTTATGTAAATGTATCAAAAATTGTGGTTGGCTCCTGCTTATATACAATGTATTTGGTTGGAGAGAAGCAGTCTTTTCCATTATCTCTAGATACCTCTACACTTTAGACTGTAATTGCTTTTTTGTTTTTCTTTCCCGTCGAACGGAGGCACGGAGGCACGAAAGAACAGAGGACAGGCAGCAAGGCAGCTGTATGCCGTAGCTAAATTAATGATGTCCAGACAGAGGAGTTTTCATTTAAGCAGAGGCATCATTTAGGAACGTTAACGGCACCGAATGGCGCTGACATGTGAGTCGACATACGCCGAGTTAATGGAATGACGGCACTGTCGTTGGCAGTTAGAGGCCCCGCTGCTACGCAGCTTTCTATGTTTTATGGGCATGCTACAGAAAGCGTGCCAACGCCTTCGAAATTCCCAGTGCTTTCAATGCGTGCTTATTTGCCTCACATTAGCTTTGTGCTCTGTAACTGTCAGCTGGGGTCCTGCTTGAATACACACCAAAGCAGCATGGCATGACAAACTGAATACACTGAGATGATGTGTGGAATGTCAGCGAAATGCCCTATGGCCGTATGACCGTATGGCCGTATGGGCGTATGGCCGTATGGGCGTATGGCCGCCTGACTGTCCGAAACGATGATGCAGATAGAAACGTTGACATTTCTATTACAAAGAGAAACATTTTCTGCCCGAGATATGCGAGAATAGAGAATAAAAAGCAATGCATAACCGACCATTAAATACCCTAGTATAAGAATTCAGTTGTTCTAAGCTGAGTTCCATTGAATTATGCTCGAAATGAGTGTGACCACATAAGTGTAATAGGATAAGAAATTGCAAAAACTTATATAATTTCAACTATTATATTTTTTCCATATTGTTTATTTGAAAACTATATTAATGCCATTAAGTATGATATATAACATTATGCTAATGACTATCTCAGCTTTGCTAAAAATGCTTCAGAAGTAAAAGATAATTTTGGCTAACTCGGCTGAACTCCGTCAACTCGTATGCTGGCGCCGTATTGAGTTTTCTGTGATGTTTTCAATATCTATAACTATATTTTCTTCAATTCATTAAAATATCTCTATTAGAATGTTGGCTTAAGCACCAATAAATTATACCCAAGCTTAAGCCTATAAACCATTTATTGCAGCCATGCTGACAGTCTCTTTGCATATTTACAACTCAGGCAAAATTTCGATAATATTAAATAAATATTTTTGACATGTTTGGCAGTCAAAAAATAGTTTATAATCAAATGGCAAATCATGTTGAATATTTGTACATTTAAATATTATCGATAATTTAAGCAACTGCTGAAATATAGCTATTGCAAATGGTATCACTCTTGCTTGGTCAGCTCAGAATATCTCTATGGCTTCAAGGCACTTAGACTAATTTATATGGAAATAGATACAGCAACATGAATATTATATATCTATAATATATATATATATATGTATGTATAAATACTATATATGATGTACATAGTTAGTACCCAAAGACGTTTACTTCTCTTTGTCTTGTGCATTTCGCATGCTCTCGACAGGCATAAAGCAAGTCAGGCAGCTCTTGCAATATGCCCTTAAGCAATGCATACCCCATGCTGTTCGATGCATTGAAAGCTGAAAAGGAAGTCAGCAGTAAAATCTTAAGAATGCTAAGCTTAAAAATACCCTTGCCAAAAATTAAAGTAGATTTCATAAAACTCGTTTTCATTTTTATTGGTAAAAAAAAAAAAGTAAGAAATATAGAAAGAAAAAAAATATATATAAATTTTTATGAAATCATTTTTGCGCTTTTCAACTGAAACTAGATAATAATGCAATTTGATATATATATAAATAATTGATTATAGAAGACAATGAAACAACAAATCTTTGTATTAGACTTAAAGCTAATGGCATGGCTACCTGAAGAACACTTGAATAGCTGCAAAGATCGTCAGCTTTGTGGCAATCTAGACAAAGTTGCATATTTAGGGATTAACTGATAAGACCCGCTGTAATAGTAGATTATACGGCTCATTGTGCATTCAAACAGCTGGCTGGAATGGCGCTATGGAATGCGTCAGGAGTGAGCAGCAGGAGCAGGAAATATGTCAAACACATATATGAACAATTTCTGCTGAAGTATTTCCCTGCAGCGTTTCAGTTTCATACTAAGCGACGCTAATCTGGTTTTCTGCAGCTGTGTGTGTGGGTGTTTGTGTGTTTGTGTATTGTCTGCAGAGCTGATGCCCTCGTTACAAAGCCCACGACGACTTCGAGTTGAGCACATAAACAAACGCCCACATGCAATTGGCTGCGCGTATTCTTTGCTCAATTATGCTGTCCATTGACTTCCCATTCATAAAAGTTTTACGCACTCCGGATTAAGTCTCGTGCTTAGCTCTTTCTAGTCGTCGTCGGCAGAGGCTAATGCTGATTGCTTTGAACTGCAACTCCGGCTATGCCTAGACTAACTAAACTAAACTTGTCAGAGCCAGGCGATCAATGCTCAATGTTGCTTCGGGGCTCTTTATAGAACTTTTTTTACTTCTATAAGATTTCTTGCTGCAGCTCTGGGCTAAGTCTTCACAGCTCACATTTTAATTTTCACTTTGTAAACAGCGCATGAAAAGTAATTTAAAATATGCAGCAACTGCGCTCTGCCCCAACTTTAATTGCCAACAATTTGTGCTCAGCTTGCGCTGGCTTAGCTCAAAATGTAAATGAGAAAGTGGAGGTAAGCTGCTGCTGCTGCTGCAGGTGTACTCTTTTTGCAGTGTCTTCAAATTGCTGCTGCATAAAACCAGGCGCGGCAGAGACACACACACACACACACAGAGAGTATGAGAGAAAGAGAGAGAGAGAGAGGAGAGAAATTCAAGCAAATTCATGTTAGAGTTGCCGCAATCTGACTCTAACAGCATTATTAATTGACCCAATTATGAATATATGCGACGATTATAACACATTTAGAATATATGCATATTATGAGTATAGGTATGGTTATATATATGTATATATGTATATATATATGTGTATGTGTATATATGTATGTGTGTTAGTTAAATACCTGCAGTTGTTTGCACCATGTTGCCAGCCCTAAAGCAGTGAAGCTTTTAACTTTTACACACGCGCGCGTAAAATATGTATATACATATACAGAATATATGTATATGTTTTCTTTTCTGTTTTTTTTTTTTTTGTTGGTTTATGTATTATATAGTCTGTCGGATTTGATGCGGTTTCTGTTACGCTATTTCTTGCTAACTGCGTCCTGTTTACAATAATAATGCTCGCTGGCTGCTGCTGCTGTTGCTGCTGTTGCTGCTGCTGCTATCGCTTTCACTTTCATTTAGCCCAACTCGGCTCGCTTATTTACTAGTTGCTGGCTGACTGCGTTTTATACTGAATTTGGCATGCTGCCGCTGGGGAGCAACGTACGCTCTGCTGTTGCTGTTTTAGCTGTTGCTGTTGCTGTTGCTGTGGCTATGGCTGTTGCTGCCATTGCCAGGAACCAGTGCCCTAAAGCGAGAAGCAGCAGTCAGAGAGAATATACAACTGTCGTATTATTATGAACAACAACAAACAACAAACAACACAAAAAAAAAAACCCAAAAAAAACACACACAAAAATCCTATGCTTGCGTGTGAGTGTGTGTGTGTGTGTGAGTGTTTTCTTTTGAAGCTATTATAATATTGGCATTTAGCAAAAAGCGTTACGACCGCACGCGACCAGCTCAAAAGTAAAACTGAGAGCTGGCATTCGTTGCGTTCCACAAATCCACGAAGCTGTTGCTATTGGGGTTGCCATTGCCATTGCCGCTGCTGTCGCTGCTGCTGCTGTCGCTGCTGCTGCTGCTGCTGCTGCTGCTGCCGCTGCCATCGCTGTCGCCGTCGCTGTTAGTGTTACTGCGGTAGCCGCAGTCAGAGCTCAGCTGCGCCGTCAGCCCTTCTGGCTGTCTGCCTTTCCCTTTTAGCCTAGCATCAAAAGCTTTTTTAACTGCCCTTTAACACTTGTTGTCCCGCTTGCACGCCTGCCGTCATTTTATGTATCTGTATGTGCGTGCGCTCGTATACACACACGCACACACGCACACATACACATACATATATATATATACACATACACACATACATATGTACAATGCTGACGTCGAACGGCGCTTGCCACAAGCAACAGGACAAACGACCCGGCTCTGACCCCAGCCCCAGTTTCAGTTTCAGTTCCAGTTCTCGGTTTGCCCCAAATTCGGCATCTGTTATTACTGTTGCTTTCGCATTTGCTGGCGCTGGCGCGTTGGCGAGTTTGCGCGCTGCGCTTACTGCAACCCGCTCCGCACTTGATCCTGCTCCTGCTGCTGCTCCTACTCCTGCTGCTCCTGCTGCTCCTGCTGCTGCTGCTGCTGCTGCTGCTGTTCCTGTTGCGCTGCGCTGTGCTGTGGCGTCACTGGGCCCCGTTTACCCAACCTGAACAACACTCCAACAAATTCCTGTGTGCCAAACATCAAATCTGTTGGCTTTACCTACTACCAATACCTGTGCGCCCATCATCAGCATTTGTTCAAAATTTAACAAGCAAACAAAGTGCATCGACGAATTTAAAGTCGATTTCATTGGCTACAAAAGCAAATGAAATGTTTTTGGGGAGAAGTTTGGATGCAAATGTGTTTGGTTGTAGATAGTAAATATGTTCTTAGTAATATATTTACCATTATAAATTGAGCTACATAATTGTTAGTTGAAATATTTTTTATGCATTCTGCCTAAAAATGAATTTTTATAGCCAGAACTCACGGAGAATTAGCTATAACAGCGCTAAATTCTATTAGACCGGAATGACTAGCTCTATAGATAAAGTCATTTTACTCAAGCTAGACCCATCTCCAAAACTACTATGAATATATATTTGATATTTGATATATGTATATATTGTATATAGAATTTTTTCTGTATATCATATATAGAACAATGATATATATTTATATATATAGGACAATTATACGCTTTTATTTCCAAGATCAATGTGGAAAACTTTATAAAGCATATCTCGAAAACTTCTTAAGCTGGACATCAAGTTAGTAGTATATAGGCAATTGGAAAGTTAAAGTTTCACTTTATAAAGCATAACTCAAAGACTTCTTAACCTGGACTGTTGTCCAGTTAATAGTATGTGGGCAATCGGAAAGTTAAAGTTTCACTTTTTGGATAATTCCCTCAAAAATTTTGGATACTTCTCTCAATTACAAAAGCTCCTTCCTTTTAAAGAAGTTTTACGTATTAGTTTTCCCATTATTTATGCTGTATCAATTGTATAAAGTTTTGGCTTATAATTCTCCTTTTAGTTTTTTTGTTATTAATCGCAACAAAGCAACAGCAAAAAG